>PVKB01003337.1:0-85166 GCA_004027205.1 Ctenodactylus gundi | reverse complement strand
TCTACATTCTCTATGACACATTTTAGCACGATTTTGTTTATACATGCAACTCCCAGATAGGAAAGTAGGAAGGTTGATATACACAGACATTTCTCTGGCCACCTATAGCAGTGTCTACCACAAAAGTAACTGTTAATCTCAATTTTATTGTAAAATTGGTTTTGCCAATTTTTAACCTTAGCCAATCGGAATCAAAAATTTTGTGCCTAGGCCTGACTTGTTCCGCTCAACAGTCTGTGAGATTCATCCATGATGCTGTGTGTGCTGCTAAGTACATCATTTGGATTGGTATGTAAAATTTGACCCCACCAACACAGTACAACTCATGTAACCTTGTTATTGACAAGGGTTTAGCTGGTTTACAGTTCTAGGCTATGGTGAATAAAGTTACTATGACAATATTTTGTAGAAATTTTAATGCATATAAGCATATTTTTTTTTACTGGGACGCTAATTCATTTGGAAATTGTTAAATAAAGAGACTTTATTTTGGTAGTATTCTGGTTCAAAAACAAAGTAGGATTAATAAATTAGACTAAGAAATATATATGCAATAGCATGTATCTTAAAAGTCCCAAAAATGTATATGAAAATATAAGTTGACAGTTGAACAGATGTATTATTTTTCATGTAAAGACACTGTTTAGTTGCACACATATGTATAGACCATTTGTGTCAGCTTTATAGAGCTGATGTCCGTGACTTTACACATCTAAGTCACCATAAACAAATGAAGCAGCGACCAAGTGTAAGCTTCTTCTATCACCTAAAAGCGCTTTCCAGCAGCAGTCAATCCAGAGTCCCTGGTCCCCATTATGATCCTCCTGAGGTGACAGTTCAGAGTTTAATTGTAGGATTCACACAATGCCATTGATACTGCCGGCAACTAAGAGATTATTTCTGTGAAAGGACAGAAGGTAATGAAACTGGGCATGGTTTGCTTTTCTATAAGGCAAATGAGTAAGAGAACCTAGAAGACAGAACTCCAATAGGTACAAGGCGCGTGTCACCCCATGTTCTCAGGTCAAAGACAGATCCTTCACAATGCAGATACACATTGCATCCAAAGGCTTGCCATGGCACAATCCTATAATCACCTCCAAATCCTCCTTTAAGAGTACTTGCTGCCTAGTACAAAACGTAAAATGTATAAAAGGAAGACAAGCACATTTGTAGCAAGTCAGCTTGGATGGTGAGGGATATGAACTAAGCAGGCAAAGGATGCTAAAGGAATACAAAAATAAAGAGTGCAGTAAGAGTGTCCCTTCCCTTTCCCAAAGGTCGTGTGCAACAGCCCGACTTGTCCTGCGGTGGCCGCTTCTTCCCACTGGCATTGCTCTGGTTCGAAGCCTGCTGCTCTCTGCTTGCACTGCTCTCTCCATGGCAGCCCTAGTGTTCCACTCCTATTATCGCTGCGGGGTTATCAAGTTCACGTGAATATATTACCCTCCCGTCTGGAGACTTCTGCCCTCTCTCCACTGCCCATGTACTTAGGTGCTCACCTCTACTTACGGGACTGCCTTGCCCTTGATCTTCAAACCAAGACAACACCTGTGGAAAACTAAAGGGGTACCATGGCATAGGATCCCAGGGAAGAACCACGCTGCCTGCTCATCTAGTGAATCCACCCCACCTGGAATTCACTATCGACATCTTTTCCTTTCGTTCACGTAACTACACACTTCTTTCTCGACTTCAGTAACATTCGGCTATTTGCAGTCATCACTTCTTTAGGAATGAATATCTTTTATCTCAACTCTACTTAGAAGTTTTACTTATCTTTAAAATGCAGCTTAAGTAATATTTTTGCTGAGTATGTGTTTGAAGATAATTCACTCAATTTACTACTGAACATTTAGCATAAGTGAGTTTCAGCACATGTCATGGGGCTGAGTATGGCTCAGTTTGTGTTTTTTCATGATGCTTTTTGATTTTGTTCTCATTTCTCTTATTTATGTGTGCTGCGAGTCTAACCTAGGACCTCACTCATGCTAATCACGATTAGCATGCTAATCATGCTAAGCACTGAACTACACCTTCAGCTATTTACATTTCTTATTATAATAATTCTTGCATATCTATTATCACAACCAACTATATGCTTCTCAATGTTGGGTTTATACCTTATTATATGGTTCCATCCTTAATACAGACCACATGCTTGCAAATTACTAGTCTTGAATTACCTACTGGTTTTGGAAGAAAGCTATCTTTGCCATAGTGCCTAGAACTTTATATTTACTATCCGCAGAAGGCAAAGTGTTTGTAAAATCCCTTTATTAATTTTGTTTTTGGCAGATCTGCTGTACAGATTATGACTAAGCAGGAAGTGCTACAAAAATCATTTCAGTGGCTTTGGTATTCATAATTATATTTTCTGATTTTTAAAATGGTAACATTGATGAAAGGCACTAATTCCTTTTTCTGAGAAACATGGTTTAATCATAAGTACAGCTAAATGTGCAAAATGAGTCCAAACTTAATGAAATATACCTAAGTGTGGGTACATAGTTGATCACTACAGGGGTCATTGCCGTGAACCTGAATTTCATGTGTGGAGCTCACTGTTTCCATTCTCACAGCCACGTACTGGCACTGTCATGGAGCCTGTCATGAGTTGCATGTAACATAAGCTGGAAGAACCTGTCGGTGAATGTTTTCCTTTACAGTTTTTAAGCCTTGTATATTGATCACTGCAGTGAAAGGGATAATGTAAAAGACTATATATAGTAACAGGAACCATAGAGGGACGAAGCCAGGTCATTCCTGGTACCACAAATCTGAAGGAAAAGTAGACTTTTAATTTTTTTAAGAACTGAACTCTGTTATGAATCAAAATTAAAAATAAAAAACAGGACAAAACACTTGAGTGTTGTTTTTGAAGGGTATCTTGTCACATTCAGTTTCCACCTTTCTGAATTTTCAGGTAGGATTTGTTCTGTGAAAATTCAGAATTAGAAGGACGCTCGTCACAGGCACATGAAGCTGACACCTGTGAGTTGCTGAGCTCCAGTGCAGCGCAGGTGCTTCTGCCGTGAACACAGGGTGGAGTTTTCATGATTTGCATCCTCACTATTACTGCCATGGTTTTCTTAGTGGTTTTGAGTAAAAGATAGTTAAGAAGGCATACATAATTTCATTATGAATGTCGAAGAGAAAAATAAATCCTAGGCTGAATACATGTGACAGTTTTAACTACTTGACATTTCAGTCCAACACTAGAACTTTTGCTCTGTTTTCTGAAACAATCTGAATTTTATTATTTATGACTAAGCATTCAAAATTTTCTGTGGCATTTTTCTCACTACTTGTAGTAATTATATCTTCCACATTAATTTTATCTCCTCTTCATTTTCAATAATATTGCACCATTTAATCAATGGGTCTTTTTAAATTTGTTTTACTACACACTAACTTGTAGGGAATATCAAAAAAGTACATGTGCAGTTTAAATGATTTGACATTCTTAAAGGCAAATTTTAAAATAATTGGTCATTTTAACATTTAATTTATTAATTCGTCCTAAAAAGTGACCACTGCTGCCCTATGTGGTGTACACATAAATGAATAACTTTTTACTCCAGATAGGACAGAGTTCACAGACAAAAATAACAGCACAAAAGTCCAACCCAGTGAGCCACTGATATTTTTGGGGTTACTTACAGGAGTACAAGTGAGATGTTACTTATATTTTAGAAATTACATATAATGAATGCAGAATAATACGAAAATAAGGTTTAATTTGAAGTTTGTAAATTCATGTTTTAAAGTAAGTTAGACAACTTGAAGTACTTGATAATTAAATCGTTAATAATGAAAAATGTAACATAGCATAAAGAATGAGCTCAATATGGTCTAATTATCCCAAGTCCATACTTAGACGTGTTACCTGTTGAGACTTTGTCAGGAGCTTCATCTGACCCTGCATATCTAGATTTCTGGGTTTGTTTACCATTTACAACTAAGAGTACAAGAAAAGACAATAAAAATGAAAATGATTAGTTCATTGACACTTTCACTAAAGTAGGAGGGTAATAAGTCCTCCCCTCAGCTGTTAGAAACACTCCAATTTATGGTAGGAATAGAACAACAGCCAGGGAACATCTGTATGTAGTGTTCAATCCTCTTTGGTATCAGGACTGGGGTGGTTTATGTGGTGTGTGTGTGCGTGTGTGTGCGTGCGTGTGTGTGTGTGTGTGTGTGTGTGTGTGTGTGTGTGTGTGTGTGTTGTATGGACATTTAGCAGGAAACTTGGAAAATATGTTTTTAAAATTTTCATGTGTTTTAAAGATCCCCTTTAGACTCTTGGTTACAGAACCACTCCTATCAGAGTTACAAAAAAATGTAATGTACCATTTCCCTCTCCAGGTAAAGATCATCTAGGAGACAGAGAAGTTCACTAGCACTTAAAGTATCCGGCATACAAATGGGAAAGCCCTTGTCACCTTGACAAGATACGTATGTGCACAAAATGCTCAACTTCATTGTAAACCTTGAATTTTGCACGTATACATATCAATAAAATGTCGGGAAAAAATATCCAGCACACGGAAAGTCCTCAGGGGCAGTTTAAGGCAAGCATAGAGTTGCAGGAGATCATATGTCATTGAAGCTATTACAACACTCTTTGTAGAAGTGACATTTGAAATTGTCCTATAATTATCATTTCTATTATGACATGGTAGGAGAGAAGAGGTGAAACTAGTTATTCTTGAGGGATGAAACAGCACAAAGGAAAGCTTAGCTTTAAAATTCCTAAAGCACTTTCAGAAAATAGCAAGATGCCCGGAACTCCCATGAGTTCTGCCTATGTGTCCCAGTGTACTTCTTCCACATGAGCAACTGATTTATCACTCGGTAGTAACATGCCTGCCTAAGAAGGCTTCAGGCTTCATCCTCCACTGTTACGCCCCCATCTCCTTCATACCCAACAGGGTGACTTGGATTCTTCTGGTTATAGAATCCTCTAAAAGCAAAGGTGGTTGAGTTACACAGATTTCAATGCCGAATGGCCCTTGAATTGTTTCTGTCATTCCCGTAGCAATTAGATTATCCTAATTGACACAGGAATCCAAAGGGAGCCCTCCAGACTCCCTGGCATGAGGACAAAGCTGTCTAAAGGCCAAGGGAGGCCGAGTCTGCAGGATGATGTCCTGAACAAGAAAGAACTGCCAACGTACCAAGAATGGAAAAAAGCCACACAGGGAGAGGGCTCTGGAAGGCCCCAGCAAATCCTCAGAGATGCAGTAAATTATCAGTCACCAGAGGTGTGTGGAGAAGTCACCAAGGGCTCCCAGGAGAGAGCACGTAAGCACACTACAGGAAGCACCCACCCTCACACAGGCCCACCATGGTGCAACAACAAGCCTCAGGAAAGGGAGCAGTAGGTGCACAGCCTGGAAGGATCGTCCCTCAGTGGAGTATAATTAGCTTCAGATGAACACTGATTTGCTTAAGATTAATGACCTTGGAGTGCTTTCTCAGAGGACCAAACTCTTCCTAAGTAACTACCTAAACCAGCAGAACATACCCTGAAGTTCCCAGAAAGCAGCAGAAGCTATCACAAAACTTCCTACAAGGAGAACCGGCTGATTAGATTCTCAGTCACTTACGGAGAGGTTGGGAGTTGGTACGTTTCGCAGACAAATAATCTGGGGCGCTCTTAGCCCTCACTTATGGCCACATTTGCCGTTTGAATTTTGTGTGAGATCCAGCACTCCATGGTAAATTTTGAAGTATATGAACATAGCTCACAGCTTCCACCATCTTCAAAACTCAGAATGTCCTTAGCACGTAGGGCGCATTGGAAGCTTCTCCCTGCTTCACTGAAATCTACACACCTGACATCCTCACAAATACAGAGTACTCTGACTTATGGCCTTCTTTTGTTCTGTAACTATACCTGTGTGAAGCTGTTAAAACATTGGGACCTAGAGTTGGAGGGAACGTGAGTCTGCACTCCCAGGCCGTTCTCACCCTATGTAGCTCTAGAATAACTGAGGGCTGTGATTTTGGCACCCACAAAAGCTTCATCATTTCTATGGGAACACAGGAAATACCCAGGGGAAAAAGTATGGTGAAATTCACAATTTTTGGTCATAAACAAAAGTGACTAGGGTTGCACAAGCTCAGCAAGCACAATCTATAACAGGCATAAGAAATCAGTCAAGCCTGACCCAGAATTGACAGACTTAGAATTAATATACTGACACACTATAAGAAGAATTTAACCAGATTTCATTTCATGTATTCAAAATGCTAACTTTAAACATGAAAGGTAGGAATATATATATATATATATATATATATATATATATATATATATATATAATTGGATTTACAATTTGGATTTACAAATTCTCTTATCTTGATATGGAAATGCAATATTCAAGTTTAAACACACACCCACACACAGAATGTGACTGAGAGCAACAAAGCAATTAAACATCCCAAAGGAAAAAATAGTTCATGTATATCCATGTAGATATAGTAACAAAAATAACTCAAATTGAAGCAAAAATATTAAAAAGCTCAGGCCATCACAATTAGACAAATGTACCCACAACTAGAATGCCCATAGTGAAAGAGGAACAGAAGAATATTTGAGAAAAAAGTGGTAAATTTGCCAGGGTGTGAAAACTGTAAACCCACAGAGCTAAGCTACTAAATTGAACTCAATCACAAGGAACATGAGAAAATCACACCAAAGAGAATGGCAGTAAAACTGGCCACAGCAAGTGATAAAGAGGAGAAACCATAAATGGCACAAAGGGCAAGGGGGGCAAGATTTCCAGCATCCAGAAAAGGAAGTGTCATGCCAAAAAATTAAATAAAAGCATAACAATCCAATTTGAAATAGAATGATAACTTTATTTCCAATAAATATCTCCATCTACTGAAGAAAGTGGATGCAATCTCTATGTGATCTACTAGAAATGACTATCCAAACAATGTCAGAAACTATTTAGGTCTGGAGTGGAGAAACCAAGGTTGAAAATATAGCATAAAGAAATTTTTAAAAATACATAATACTGATTACTTATGAAATACCAATGGATATCTTATCAATTTTTGTAACAATAGTAAGCCAGTTACGTAGAAAGGTCTTCTATCCTAGGAATGAATTTTGAAAATGTTAAGATGGAAATGAGAAAGTCCAAATTTACTTGCAGTACTTGAGAAAACAATTATGTTGAGAAGGGGTGAAAGCAACTATTGACAATTGTTGGTTTAATATTTATGATAATTTGTGTTTTCCATTAAAAAGAATGCCAAAGGAATTATCAAAGGTATATTTAAAAACAATGAATTTATCTATATTCTGTACAACTTAGGCACCTTAAAATAACTTCAAAAGTACGGCTAAATAACTTGCATTGTCCTATGTACCATGGTCCCCCCACTTAAGGAAATTGCTAGTGGCCAGCAAACAAAGCACTCTACATAAAGGGTGACGTCCTACTGAGCAACTAACATAGTGGCTTACACAGTGACTCAGACCAAGAAATGGCAGCTGAGGTGGGAAGGCGGGTCTTAAATTTCCTTGTGCCTTGTCACCATTCTGAATGATTCTATTCATGTGGGAAACATTTGTGGAAAAAAAAAATGAGTTTCCCCATCATCAAAACCAGCACGGAGCTGAGGCTATCTGCTGTAAGGAATAGATTAAGTAAGAAATGTTTCAATTGGAATACCTAAAATGAGACTGCAGTTTGGAACCTTGGTTTTTGGAGGCCTGTCCTTAGCCTGGTGGACACGATAAAGCTTCCTGATTGGCCGTGCCAGCAAGTTTAAGTGAATAGGCTCTAACAGAGGCACACCCACTAATTTAGTTGGAATCCATAGTGATAAACATCCGATAAACTGCATGTGTTATGTCAGTTTAGAAAACCACTTTGAAAATTGAGATCGTAATTTCTCTTACCTTATTGCAGCTTAGAAATTAGAAGGTTCTAAAATAAAATTTTAAGGTCTATACATTGATGCCTCAACACTTAGGAGTAATGGTGCATAATCAAACTACTGTGGAAGGTGAAATCTACGTAGATCAGAAATTGAACATTATCTAAAACATGATGTAGCATCATGCGGTTCCAAATGTCTTTTCTATTTTTATTAGCTGATGACCAGGTATGCACACTGACAACACCTGGCAAATCCCTCAAGCTCTTGTTAATGTCTGCTGGCACAGATCAAGGGATGGCAACAGCCCACACTGCACACATGGATGCATGCACAAATATACACATGGAAGTAGAGAAGTGTTGTTTTGGAACGTGAAAGACAATAATAAGGAAATGTACGTGAAATCAAAAAATTACTTTAAAAAAGCAGAATTCAAATTAATAAAAAAGGTGACACAACAGATGAAAAAGAAAAAAGCCAGTGACAGGAAATAAATAAAATGATAAAATGTCATCTATTAAATTTCATTTGTCTTTGTGCTGAAATGATGGAGCAGATGCCTTCATAGCATAGTAAGCTCCTAAGTGCATGGTAGACAAGAACCAGGAATGCCGACTCTGTTACACAAAGGTCAAGCAAGCACACTGTGCGTACATCTGAGGCCCACAACCGATTGGAGAGTATGGCCTCTGCTACAGGAGAAAACAGGGGAAAAATTAAAAAAAAAAAAACAGAATCTAAGATTTCACTGGAAATCTTTCATGTGGAAAGTATATGACAGATGCCAGATGTGCATGATCAAATCAACCAACATGAACTTAATGCTATTGGGGCAATAGAGATTTTGGGAAGCAAAATCAGAAGTTAATACAAGGAAAGATAGCAATGGCATGTATTAAAAAATACCTAAGCACAAAATGTAAGACTATATATATATATATTAATTTTTCCATATGCAACACAACATTTTATTTGGGGGAGTACTGGGAATTCAAGGGATTCTCAAACCCATCCTCCTGCCTCAGGCTCTCAAATGCTAAGATTATGGGCGTACACCACCACACTCACACACACACACACACACACACACACACACACACACACAGAGAGAGAGAGAGAGAGAGAGAGAGAGAGAGAGAGAGAGAATAACTTGTTCATTATTGCACAGCTAAATTACTGTATATTCTAAAAAGATAGAGAACGATATTCTCTTTGTAAAATATGCTCCAAAAGCAGTGTTATTATGGAGAATCTATTCCTCCAGTTCTTTCTGTTAGTGGAGATAATTAGGACTCCATGGTGATCTCGGGAGTATAGTGTGCAAATGTCAAATAACTAACTGTAGAAATCAAGTTCAAAGACTAGTAGTTGGTAACCCTGGCAACCTACTTAATTGAACCATTACTCTTGGGTAAGTCACAAACCATAGAAAGTGTATTTTTATGTATTTTTTTACAGAATAGTTAAAAAATAATGTCAAGTTGTGCAATTTTTCAATTCTTATTTATTTTTTAATGCTTTCCTTGTATGGCCCATTAGCAATAGACGTAGAGAAAGCTGACCTACTTTTATGTAGTTAACAATGTATAAGATTATGAAATATATTATATTTTTAGATCTTCAAGGTGGCTGAGTCAAAAATCATTTGTACTTCCAGTCACCGTATGCATACCAAAAAGATCCATTTTAAAAACAAGAGATTTATGATTAAAGGTTATTTGCAACCCCAGGCACACAACCTACTCAGTGTAACCTCTTCTGGACCCCTGTTAATGAAAGGTTAATTTTGCTTTCAGTCAAACACTACATGTAAACACAAGCCACATCAAATAGAGATCATAAAAGCACTTTGGCTGTGTCTTACAATGTGAAGTTGGAGGTTAATCAGCGCACATATTGCTGTGTATAAAGGAACATAACCTTTGCTAAAGTGACTCACCTCTGTGGGTTTCTGCAGTCCCTGGTGATAAGTGCACAGGGCGGGATCCAATTACTGAGGCAGGCTGCTGCCACCACTACCCTGCAGTTGTGGTTAGCCTCTGAAGGCATGGGGAGGGCAGTGGAAACTCAGAGAAGAAAGCCTTGGATGTCCAGTTAGCATAATCAGAAACATTCACTTTCCAAAAAAGAAAAAAAAGGAAAATACTTAAGTGTGGGAATTTTGAGTTCATAGGATGGCTCAAAGTGCAAAACATCACACCTTATTAAAGTAAACAATGAATCAAAAGTTAGGATGTAATTTTAGCTTTGGTTTCAAGTATGTGTGATCTAGACATCAATGTCCTCTCTCCTTCGAAGGTAATAGGTGGCATTTCAGAGTTGATACAGGTTTTGTAAAAGAACTTATTTAGCAATGAGGTTCAACGATTTGGTTACCCATATATGCATGCACACACATTTTGCCCCCCTAGGGGAACATCTATTTTATACTAGTATGTGCATCTTACTTTGACAAGTGGAGGGCCTGATTCTTCCCCTCACACTCTTTCCTCCCCTGTGGGCAGGAGGAGGCATGGCTTCAGCTCTCTTGCTGCTCCCTCTTTCTAGTCTCTGTGCTTCTCTTCCCATATCCCACGAAAGGATAGGGACATCGGCTTCTGTATCCTCCCATCTCCCCTAGCGTTGCTTTAGGGTTGCTCTCTGGACTGCAACCAACGGGCAGCTTGGCTGCAAGCCATGGCACACCTTCTCTGCTGCGAT
Source organism: Ctenodactylus gundi (assembly GCA_004027205.1). Classification (NCBI taxonomy): domain Eukaryota; kingdom Metazoa; phylum Chordata; class Mammalia; order Rodentia; family Ctenodactylidae; genus Ctenodactylus; species Ctenodactylus gundi. The sequence goes on along the minus strand of PVKB01003337.1, from coordinate 74,561 downwards.
TACCCTACATGCTCCTGCTGATTCTTAGAAGAAATAGGAGATCTACCTCAACCCAACTGAGACCAGGAAGGTGAGAACTCTGCTGCTGTTAACAATCCCAACCTGATCAAACCCCAGAAAGTTGTGATTAACACAACCAGCTCTTCCTGCAGGTTCAACTACTAAGGTCAGCTGATGCATAACATCTGTCAATCAAAATGGCCTCCCAGCTGCCATGACCACTGCCATCATGTTGAACACCCCACAGCCCTAAAAGTGGCTGCCTGGCTTAAACGTAAACTACGCAGCAGAATAAATGCATAGCCAGTTGTCAGTCTTGAATTTGGACCAGATTACAGACCTTCTGGCCCACAAGTAGTGCTCCTATCCAGACAGCCAGTTAGTCTAGCAAGGTTCAGTCTGTGTAATGACCCCATTCTGCAACATGGGCTCTGTTTAAAAGAGGCCTCCCTCTAGTGGTCCTGTAAATCTGTTCACAATTTATTATCCAGGTAGTACAGGCTCAGAACGACATGTGAATCTATTCACAATTCTTACCCTGAAATGTGAGAATGGAGAGGCTGCTTTACGAGGCTGCTTTAAGCTAAAAATACTGCTTCAAGAGGCTATTTATCCAGCCAAATATGCTCCAGAGGCCATTAGTCCTCCAGAGCCCCAGAGGCCAATGGCCAACATCCGGCGCTTGGCGGCGGCGCCTGCCACTGTATAGTGCAATTAGTGCAAACCAGAACCATGCAGACGCAGTCGGCCATGGCGGAGACCCGCACCCAACACCAAGGGAGGATGGCCTCCAGCTGTGCCAGCATCCCCCAGCTGTGGCTGGCAGAGCTACAGCCTGTAATCGCCAGTACCAACCGATGGCACAGCGTTAACTAGTGTTGACCGCTCACATTAGGGCCCTAAGAGGCACTGTGCTTTGCGGAGTCATGGTTTCTGATTCAACGAGGTAAAAAAAAAAAAATCCCCAACTAACTGGTAATGTGACCTTTGTCTGTCTCCTAGTATGAATCACTTTACCAACATAGTGAATCCTATAAAATCTAAAGACACCTTAACAGCTTCACAGACTCACTTTTGGAGAACACTCACTAAATACAACTGCAATTTAAGACTCATAAAACTCTACGTTTGCAACCGCTTTCACAATGTATTTCTGCAACTGCCCACAGCAATGGAAAATATTTATTCTTCGAAACTGAAATTTTATAGTACTCCAAGGAACCCATAAACTATCATATTTAATAAAATGAGAGAAGTAGAATAATGAGTCTGAAATAGCAAAACAAAGCACTTGAGCCGTGCAGCGTCTCTGGCACAAGCACACTCCTCTCCCAGGAGTGTGTGCAGCGGGAGGGATGACCCTCAGTGTGACCTACACGATCGGGTTTCTCTTGCAGAGCAGTGTGTGTGTGTCAGTGAACAGACACATAGTCTGACTGAGCTTTCACTAGGACACATCAAATGGAAGGGGCAACAGGACCATTTTCATATGTGTAAAAGTTGTTTTGACTTTTGATAGCATTATGGAAAAATTGAAAATTAAAATCATGACTTTTTTCAGTTTATTATTCCAATTCAACTATTTTTCAGAATTCTTGAACACTGACCAATGAAAGTGGTTCGTGGACAGGGAAATTTTTTTTTTTGATTTAAAAAGTTTATTACAGTAAAGGATACATTATTAGGAATCCCCTTCAAAATCCTCCCCATTGCCTCAGGCACACTCACTGCATGGTTACTGCCACTTTCTGAGGCAGTTCTGGAAGTCCTCTTTCCTAACTGTCTTTAGTCATACTATCCTGGCTCCTTCAAAGTCCTGAGCCAATTCAAAATCTGTACCTTTCATGGTAATTTTAGCTTTGAGAATTGTGTAAGATGTTGAATTTTTAAAAAATTACTGTGATACAGAATATTGAAAATGTTTTGCCTCTAAACTCATAAAACTTTTGAAAAATTTTGAATACACTTAATTAGGTATGCATTCGCCTGAAATCCCCACTTCCTCCTTTTTGGTACCAAGGCCAGCCTTTTAAAAATAGCTAAACATTTAAGCCAAAATCAGGACGTAGTAGACTAGTTTCAGTCTTAAATGTCACTTGCCTCTGAGATCTTACTTCCCCGAGAGATACAATCAGTTTTTACTAAATGAATGAATGCAGTCGCGTGTCAACATTTCACACTCACCTTCTCTAGGTACGTACCCGGTGAGATCTGATGCCATGTTTGCCTAGCAACAGATTAGCATCTAACCATGGAGGCAAAAGAAATAAAACCATCCAGCTTTGTCTTCTAACAATAATCAGTATATTTTTATAGAACATTTTCCCCTTCAGAGAAAAAAAAGGCATGGTCGAATTAAGATTTAAAAGTTTAAAAATGATAAAAATTAATATGCTGCTGCTTTCCTATCAGGTGCTATTACCGGTTTTGATTTAGAAAACTATACAGAAAATTTAAGAGAAATTTAATTCTCGGTGCACCTTTGCTTATGTGACAACAACCAGAACGTGGTTTTACTCATCTCTTGAACTTTGAGCTAGAAGGGCCATTAATGCCATAGGACATCTTCAGAAAAATGTTTGTTTGTTTTTCATTGCTTCTAGGACCAGCTTTTCCAGATGACTCTAAAAGCCAAGACCTGATGAAAATACATTTTCTTTCTCTCATGAAAGCTTTCAAAGTCTTTGATGTGTACATCAAAACTGCTGCTTCCTACTTATAATGAACAGGAATCTGGTTTGTGAATAGAAGCATCTTTTAGAAAACAAATGACTGTTATGTAATTATCTGACTCGGGAAAAAAAAATTGCCAGGAAAATCAGGGCAACAATTTCACAAGAATAAGGCAATCCTACAATATTTATAACTTCAACAGCCACTTCTTAGGGTAAATCTAAATGGGCAATTAAGAAACAATTATCAAGCATGTAACAATGTGTAAGTAAGTACAATACAAGCCACGGAAGAACTTCAGCTAAGAAGCTCTATTCTCCTTAAGACATGCGTATTTGAGTACTTTTTAATCTTCAAAGAAAACACAAAGAACGTGGTGGTGATGCCTGATTTTTAGATTCTCTCCCCAGCGTAGTAACTGACATATATAGACATTGAATAAACACATAACCTCTACAACAATGATAACACAGGACACAAGCCAGCTGCATGTTCCTCAAAGTGTGTTGGGTGGGGGGAAAATACACATAAACCATTGCAGATATTTCTGGAGGAAGTAGAAACAAAATAGCCTATTGTAGTTATGGAAAGAATCATAAAAGAAAAGCTAATGACTAAGAGGGACTCTCTGAAAAATATATGATTCATCTGCAAATAACATTTAAAACTTGCAATGTTTTTGTGCTTTTAAATTAGCACACAGTAGAAGCAGAAGGTGTCTTTGGTAACGTCGAAGTCATCACTCTAGGGCTGTCTGAGTCCTGGGAGATCTCTCGCATGCCTAGCTCGAGCTCACTTCCCTGACGCAGCCCTGAGCCCCTGAGGAACCCTCGAGGATAAGGAAAATCAGGGCAAAGAGAGAGACCGTGGAGGTGGGAGAGGAGGGTCAGGGAGTCACAGCATGCGGGATATTACATCCAGGAACAATTCAATTCACCAACCAACATGAGGTGTGCTGGTGACACAAGGCGGGAAGAGCCCCTTCAGGAGCTCTTCCTCCTGAAAGACTAGGGAAAAGCAAACTCTCTTCTAAGGAACCAAGAACACAAATGACAGCTGAATAACACTTAAGAAGCCATGATCTGTAAAAGACAACGAGGGATAAAGCAACCTTCTCACATACAGTGGCAGTACAAGACAAGCCACAAACAGACAGATGAAAACTGTAACCTAACAGTGTAGAATTAGCTCCAATAAGTTAAGACAATAAGAGAAGGTAAAATGGAGCCATAAATCGGATTTAGAAAAGCAGAAGTTAAATGATAGAACTCGAGAAAAAATATATATAAAATACACTTTTTTCCAGAAATTAGAACAAAAGAAAAACTCAAAAGTAAACAAACCCAGAAAATGCTTAGAATATAATAGAAGATGGGAAAGGGAAAACTCTTTTAAAACAAAGAGTAAAATATGAATCAAAATTATTAAGGAATGGTACTAAGCACACCCAAGAGCACTTAACATTTTAGGAATGTGTGCAATTCCAAAGGATTGTGTTGAAGAGTACAGACCTCACACATGTTGGTAGCTGAATACACTTTGAAAGTCTCTTGGTACAGGATACTGAACATCCTCATACCGTGTGAGCCTTCAGTTCCATTTCTAGGTGTGTGCCAACGAGATGTTAACGTGTACACTGGAATGACTCTTAAACGAAGAGATTCAGATCTCCAAATTTCTAAAGTTATTACAGTGAGGAGTTAAAGCATCTCGTAGACATTCAAAAGATTGTCTCATGACCATGAAGACTAAGCAATAAATCAACATAACGCAGACAACCTCCCAAATGTAAGGTTGACTGGAGGCCAGACACAAACCGATATGCTCTTTTGATATTACTTAAATAAAATTTATCACCAGGTAAGATTTTGAAAGATGTTGTAATTCAGTAGCATTAATGATTGACTTGTTATATATGTGGGCATTATTAAAATACAAATCTATTTCTTAATCTAGATACTGTCTACTTGAGTATGTTCAACTCATTGAACTATAAATTATATTAAGTATTTTTTGTGTTTATCTTAATTTCCAAGCAAATATGATTAGATGAAATAAATAAGTACAACAAATAAGGTTCTGGAAGGAAAGTAATAAATACTGAAGGTAGGCAAAATATTTACATATATTAAAATTAAAGTAATCAAATGGAACAATAAACACACAAATGCACACAGACAAAAATATAAACAATACATAGAGTGAGAAATTTGCATGCACTTAATACTAAAAGGAACTTGAAATTATGTACTTAAATGAAACACATCAAAAATGAAAAAAAAATCAAATGTAAATGACCAGCAAGACATATTCTAGTAAAAGCACTTAACTTTAAAGAAAGAAAATTTTAAAATCCTTTTATTGGTCAACCAAAAACTGAGCAGGCCAGTCATAAGAGAAAGAATATAAGACTGCCCTGAGATGTTTTTCATTTGCTACACTTGATACAAAAAGGACACCGAGTTACACATTTCCAATAGTTATGAGAAGAAGGTATGACCTAAGAAATTGCTTTTAAAGTACAAAGTTCGCGACCAGTTGCTGTCGAATTGTAAGAACTGAGTAGAACGTTCCTGTGAGTACATCCTGAAGAATGTACTTTAAAAAATACAACACATCAGATCACCAAAACTACCAGGAAACAGAGGTCAGGAAAGGCGACCAGTGCAGATTCTTCTTTTGCTGGTAAATCGCAGTGAAACAGCAGTGAAAGAAGACGTGGCGTGCTACAAAGCCGCGGATCTCCATGCAACGAAATACATATGAACAATAAAAAATGGAGGAGAGGCGAATATAAGAAACTTTTGTTCTTTAAAATAGTGTTTTGGCTCTCAATTCAAGAAATGTGAAGCATCAAGTCTGTGACCCTTTCTATGTCCCTTTGTCTGGCATTTTTTCTTTTATTTTTATTCTAACCTTTTTGTCTTTTAGTATTGAAAAGAAGATGAGTTTGCTGCGGAGAAAATCATTTGACACAATGTGTCGCTTTACGGCTGATTCAAAGCATCATCTCATTCAGAGGGAGCTGTCCTGCCACGGCAGAGATGGGCCGAGTGGGGCTTTCAAAGGAAAGAGCCAACGTTGTCTCTTTTGACGTAATTACAGTGTGACTCACAAAAGCCTACTGCACAGAACAGAATTAGAAGGAGGCAGCTTAGGCATTTAGAGGATTATTTTTCTAAGTAATGAAAAAAGAGAGAGAAACATCAAATGAAGATTTTCCTTTTGAAATTATACCTCTTGACTCTGAAATGTGCCCATCAGTAATGCGTAAAGCTCAGAAGAGAGTAGTGTGAGGGGCATAGCCTAACCTTAGGCAAGTCACACAGACAAAACAGTAAGACACTAAAAGTATTCTTTCATAAATAGAATAAAAACCAAAAAAGGACACCTTTTTAGATAAAAAATATACAGGTTCTATTTTGAAAATGTGTAGAAATTTCTAATTTCTAGGAGAATCGTGATGTTCTATGGAATTATGCATATGATAGAAAATAAGTACCTCGATATTTCTCTGAACTTTAGTAAAAATGGCTTTTAAGCATAGCGGTAAATTTCACATTATCTTTATTGATGCATTATTTTTATATGTATTGGTCCTTCATAAACACCGCATAAAATGGAATTAAAATTCATGAGTATTTAATTTATCTGACAGAATATATTGAAACAAATCCTAATGAGTTGAAAAATTATGGCATCATAATTTTGCCATATGTCCTTAGAATATGGTAAAGTTATAATTTTAAAAGACCCTCATTCTAAGAAAATAATTTTGTGTTTGAAATTAACCACTTAGAAAGTCAAAACTTGTGTAAATTTAAAGGCAATTTGAATTAAAGGAGTGAATAACTAACTACAGCACTTGAAATTCATCTTAGTTGAAGAGAGTAAGTCATCATTGCCAAGACTACAAGGAATATGAACGAAGTAATGAACATCTAGACTTTCAAAGAAGTAACATAAATATGAGTTTAAGGGATCACTATGGAAATGATTTTCAGTATTTTTAAAAGAGCTGCTTTAAAATATTGTTGGCACATTATACACGTGCATGTATTATTTTATGCATCAAGAAAGTGTTTACTGTTCTGAACATGCTGAGGGCTTCAGCAGACCTTTTCTGTAAGAAAAAGGATAAAACTGGACAAATTACCAACTGCAATTATTTCAGGATACTAGACATCAATTCAAAGTGTCCAGTAAATGAATATTTATTCTAGAAAATTAGCTCAATCTCATTAAGAATATCTGGAGTCCATGGAGATTTTCCCAGAGTTGCTCTCCTAGATTCCTCATGGAGAAGCTCCACTCGGATAAAATGGGTCTTGAGGATGGACAGACTCCCTAAAGGAAGTGGTGTTGGCTCAGAGGAAAGTGTAGAAAACAAGCAAACAAAAAACGGCATGACACAGACAGAGGGGCCAATTAGAATGCCCATATGGAGAACAGGGAAACGAGGGGGACCATCACGGGCTTGGATGAGATCGCACCAACCTCGGTTGTCTGAAAGTGTACACATCTCTGGAAGATAGGAAGAGGCTGCAAATAACAATTTTCCATGGAGTAGAATGACTCTCCTACATGTGGAAAGTAAAAGTGAGCAGGCCCTTAATTCCTTTATATGGGATGTGATCTCCAACTCACACAGCTCATTGATAAAATGCCGGTCAACATACGATCAAGCACAATTTCTGATGAATCAGTCACTGGCTACTAAGCAAAGCTGACCCAAAAGAAAGCCCTAGAAGGTCAGGCTAAAATACAAGAGTAAAGGACAGAGGAGAGAGTAGGGCATACTTCAAGGGGAAGACTATTGAGGATCACTGCAAAGAAGTCATTTTAAAATGATTACAGGCATAAAAAGTAACACAAATAATAATTCTGGAGACAATAGAATTATAAAGTTTCCATAACGTGCTATCCAAGAATAGTACATAGCATATCCCCGGTGATGCCTGCCTGCAGTCTCAGCTGCTTGGGAAGCCAAAGAGGAAGGATGCCTTGAGCCTGAAACTTGGGACCAGATACAGCAACACAGTGAAAACTCGTCCCCATGAAAAAAAAAATCCAATTTTCAGAAATAGATACTAAATTATCAGAAAAGTAGAGCAAATCACTTAATGTGTCATATGCCTAATGCATAATTTATAATGTATAATGGACTTCATAGCCTCAGATTTCAAGTCACTTATCGTTAGCATGTTTAAAACACTAGAGGAAGTCTCCTCAAAGAAATTAAATGGAAGTATGAACACGATGACTTACCAAATGTAGGATATCAATAGAGATACATATCGTTTTTAAAGAAGTCACAAATTCTTGAGTCCCTTTAGTGATCTTTCTATTTATTATAAGCTGAAAGTATAGCTTGAATATATTGAATTTAAAATCCTATTAAAATTAGTTTCAGCTACACCTCCTACATTTTCGGTGTGACTAAAATCCTTAAACTGAACATGACGGTTTCCACATTCTGTTTAACACTGTTGCACCTACGCATTGTCTCCAGCGCTTCCAAGCTTTGTGAGATTCCAGAGAGACGACTTACCTACTTACCTCACCGCACATGCTCCCAAACCGAGTACCTTAATTTAATTCTCTTTGCCCACTTCCGGGCAACAATAATAATTTCAAAAAAGAGAGAAGGAGAAAGTAGACAAGAAAAATGGAGAGAATAACATGAAGGAGAGGAGGAAAGGACTGTCGTGGAAACACTAGAAGTTATTCAGGTGACAGAATTGTGAAGAGGGCATGTGGCACTGTTTTTAACGTTGGTTTTACTGATATAACCACACACCTAAATGCAAGCCAGCAAGCTATGAGGAAAGAAATGTATATTCCATGAAAAAAAGAGGATGTTCCTATCCAAAGAACGTTTGGCTTTATATCTACAAACACCTTCAAAAAACTTTAATATTTCTCTTTGCCATGTCACTTGCAATTTATACCTTGGGTATGGAAAAATTCACAAGTGTGAACTGGTTGGTCTGGGAAATGTCAGTTTAATGTTACCATGAGCAAATATTTTGAAATTATGCTATTTAAGTTGTTTCCATGAGCACTTTGAATGCCCAATTTAAAGGTATAGGCTGCTTCATTTTCAAATAAGTGTATTTAAAATCAGTTAGTTGGACTTTAATTACTTTCTAGGAAACAATTTTTTTCTATCAGCTCATCTGGTTGACACTGTTATTATAAGATCAATTTTAGATTCTAAAAATACTAACTACAGAGTAAATATTTTGCATAGAAATAAAACTTCCCAAAATTCTTAGAGCTTGAGCCAGAAACTCATTCTTTTGTGTCTGTGACACAGGAATTTATGCAGAAGAAAGGAGAAAATATTTGCCTTTGTTTCTACTAGAAATACTTTATTCTTCACATACTATGAGAATTGACTCTTTAGCCATTTGTTCATTTATTTCTTTGATCCAAGTGGGTATTAAAACCTCCCAGAGATAGAGAAATGGTCACAGGCTAGGCTAGGCTGTAGGGTATGACCCAAGCTGTCGGGAACACTGGGGTAGGTATGTCTTCCATACTGATGGTGACACTTCAAGGAACAGTGAGACCTAGGTAGGAATAAAGAAAGGCAGATGGGCAGCACCTGGCTGCTTGGTTACTCCTATTCCTAGGGGTTGGCTTTAGCACTCCGCTTCACCGGCTTTCTCCAAGGGAGGCAGAGGCTGCCTATTTCTCCTTTTGAAAACAGAGCGATCTCATACTCCTCCCACCTCACCCATTCAGTGCTCAGCTTCTTATGTGGGAAACTTGCCTTTTGGCTTTCAGGTGTAAGATAAGCATTGAGGCTCCCAGAGCTGATAGAATTATCATTTACTTTGAAGTACAGGAGTCCCCTTTTATCCTGGATTTCACTTTCCGTGGTTTCAATACCCATAGTCAACCATTACCCGAATATATTAACCGTTAAAATTACAGAAATAAGCAGTTCATATGTTTTATTTTCCCAAGTATATAATTATAATTATTCTATCTTACTATTGTTTATTTCTTATTAATCTAATTCATAAATTAAAATTTACCATATGCGCAGGAAAAGCCCACGTAATGCATACACAGTTGAGAGTCATCTGGCTTTGGTTATCCATGAGGAACTCGGATCGTATCCCTGTGGATGAGTGAGGACAGGACGGCGTGCGTGCAGTCAACAGAAATTTAATAAATGTGAATATTAGAAACTGACCTGCATTTCATCTATGTTTTTTAGCCTATTCTATCAACCAATTCTTGACATCTAACTCAGAAGTCTTTATTTATTTATGTTTGTTTACTGAGAAAGGGTCTCCTGCAGTCCAGGTTGGTCCTGAAATCAACATCTAATAACTCTGGCTGGCCTCAAACTCACATCAGTGTGCCTACTGAGTGCTGGATTACAGGTGTGCGCCACCACACCCAGTTTATGTGGTGCTGGGAAATGGAACCCAGTGCCTTGGGCTACAGTTATATGAGATCTTATTCATTTATTTATTTTTGTAATTCAGGAGTCAGTGATGCCTCAACCCATGGCAGCAGCATTGAGTGTGTGCACGAACAGGAAACATACAGATGCAAAGGAGAAGGCAAGCAAAATCACGTTGGCAGAGCTGACAAGGTGTGCCTCAAGCTCCAGGCCTCCCTGTGTCTACACTGAGAATTTGCATTCACAGCTGTCCTGAGTCATGTAACATATAGAACACAGTGTTTCACGCTTCCAGGCTTTTGTTCACATAGATTTCTTTGTCTCAAATGTCCACCTACTCCGTTGTTTAGTCTTTATAATTTCATAGTGCCAGAATTTGGACAAGTTCATTTTTTTTGCATTTGCATAATGATATAATTCTGAGCAGCTCGATGCAAAAAAAGGTATTACCTCTATTTTATAGACAAATAGATTAAAATTTAGAGAGGCTACTTATACAAGTTACACAATAAAGTGATGACCCTGAGTAATGATATTCTGGAGACAAATTTTATACTACTGTCTCACAAAAAAAAACTTATTAATATTTTGTCTCAACTTAAACTCTTGTTTTTCAAAGAGACTTTCTCAACCATCTAGACAAATGAAATGCCTTTTTTTGTAATGCTGTACACATTTCCACACGTTTTTCATTATTGATGACTCTAATTATGCTCTATTTATTTACTTAATATTTTATGAGACAGGATCTTGCTCTGTCGTGCAGGCTGGTCCTAAGCTCACTATGGATCCCGGGCTGGCCTCAAACATATAGCAGCCCACCTGCTTCAGCCTCCTCAGTGCCAGGATTACGGGTGTGCACCAATGCCTGGGTTATATGGTTGTGGAGAATCAAATTCAGGGCCTTAAGCTTATTAGATAAGTACTTTAATCCCTGAGCTATTCCTCCAGCCGCTCTGCTCTATTATTGTTACGGACACACACAAACATACATGTATGCACCACACAGAGGTACATATGCATATCTAGCAGATAACGCTAGGCATAGGAGGATGGTAAGAAGGGACAAAACCAGGTTATCACTTTCTTTCTCAGAGTTTTAAAGTCATTACTCAATATTTCTTTGCATAAATAATTAATTAGAACTTTCATGTTCTGAAAGGAAAACACAGAGGCCATCAACTTAACGAACAGGAGGAACTAGCACGGTGAGAGGGACCTGGAGTGAATTCATTGGAAAAATACCTTCTAGATGAGACAAGACACAGCAGCTACCATTGCCAAGAAGTCAGAGGATGTGTGGTGAGCAAGGACTCAAGTTGGATGTGGGTAATATCAGAGACAGAAGGAATACATGAGAAAATGTCGAGACACACACACACACACAGAAAGGACAATAACCAGGGGATATATTTAGTAGAGTGACAGATCCCTGAGCATGCGGAACGCTGGCACATGGCAAGAGTCAAACCTTAGTGTGGAATCTTTTTACCTTTAGAGCCAGAGAACGACATAAATGTCCTCTGTCTTCCTGATTCGGTCATTGTTTTGTTTTAGACAGCAAACGTGGCACTTTATTTACCCTTGCTTTCACACTATGTAGAAGAGCGTCTTCACGTGACAGCTACAAACACTTATTTCATCTCCTCACTTGTTGTGGAAAGCCAAATGCATGAACCACATCTTCCTCGTGCAGGTTAGTCCTGTTGCTACCACCAAAGTCACAAGTACAGCTTTGACTCCATGTGTATCACTGTCCCCTTCCAAAGCTTTTGGAGCTAATTTAAAAATATATTTACATCCATAAACTTACATTGGCATCACCATGTACTTTGAGTATTGTAGTTTGGACCTGGAGTGCACCCCCCAACCCTCAAGTGCCTATCATGTGAATATTTGTGCACTGTTGGGCAGAGGGGCCTGGCTGGAAGCGGCAGATGCTTGGTGCTTGACCTGAAGGGTAGCTCCTCCCTTGATCTCAGACTTGATGTGGCTCTGTTCTGCCATGGTGCATGGTGTGAAGAGTTTTTTTTTTTTTTTTTTTTTTTTTTTTTTTTTTTTTTTGTCTGGCTCCAGTTCCAATCCTTCCATGTGGTTTCACTATTTCCAGCCATCCAGCTATGAGTGGACTGTGACCTTCTGAAACCGAGTTAAAATAAATCTTTCCTCCCTAAAGTTGAGGATGTCAGATATTCTGTTCCTGTGATGAAAAAGTAACTAAGACACTGAGGGTTAGCCAGTGCTAACAGTGTAGGGGTGTATAAGAGGTCGACTCTGTGTGAAAGAATTTAGAGTTTTGCTGATGACCAGCTGTTATAATTTAGGTCTAGAATAGTCTCCTAAAAGCCTCATGTACTTAAACATTGTGAAATACCTATGAATTCATATGCTTCTAGGAGGTGGGGTCTGCAGAAGAGGTAGCTCCCTGGGGCTTGACGTCGAAGGGTGGGTCACGAGGACATGACCTGGAAGGGCGCATGCTAGCTCTACCCTTCTTTTCTCTCGTGGCTTTGTGTCTGCCATGCGATCCGCAGCTTTTCTCTAGCTGGACCTTGCCATCTGTCTCCACCATTGCAGACGAGCCGTGAATGGACTGAGATCTTCTAAAACCGAGAGTTAAAACAAACTTTCCTTCCTTCAAGTTGTGCATATCAGACATTTTGTCCCAGCAATGAGAAAGGAAAGAAGACACCCGTGAATTTTCAAATGGGTTTATTCAATATGTGGGACACATATTTGAGAAGTATCTAGTGAGCTCACTACTAGTAATAAGGACTGCCTATTCCTTATTCCTCAAGTATGCTATAAAATCCAGTCAAAGGTTTTTTTATTTTATTTTTTTCTTTTAAAGTGTAGCCTGGAACTTAACTCCTTTCCATTACTTGTGTCTTCTACTGTAATTAAGATGCAGTCCACAGCATTGTGCTTGGGGACTTGTATAAAATAAATCGAATCTTAAATAACTTCAAATCTTAAAATCATTTCAAACATTTTAACATATTCTTCCAGCCTAGGGTCATATTAATGAGACAGGAACATGATCAAATACCATTAAAGAAACTAAGCCCATTAAATGTATTTTGTACTTTAAGAGTTTCTTTTTCAGTAATTAAGAGTCAAAGCTTCAAGACTGGAATTATACATAATAGGGGAACATTTTATCCAAGTATGTCCTTGGCGTTAGTGCTTTATTTCCATATAGGGTATGTGAGGACTCATGCAGTTTTTGAATTTCCCTTAAACTGCCATTTGAATTGTCAAACAAATGCTGTTATGGCAAAGAAAATCTGCAACAATGAGAAAAGTGAACCTTCTAAAATGTCATTTGTCTGCAGCAATGGTCACTGAAATGATGTTTTTTCCCTTTTAACTTATCACCGAAAAGAAGAAACTATGACTTGATAATGCAGGCCACTCATGTCAATGCACTGTGATGGCAAGTGGGAAACTACTTTTCAAGGGAATGAACCACACAGAGACACGTTCAGAGACACTCTGGTTTAGATCCGAATTTCTTTTCCAAAGAAATCGTCCACTGTTTTAATCAAAAGAGAAAAAGAAAACTAGCTTAAACACAAAAACGACGAATGATGTTTGCACATTTTTCTGAAACAAGCAGGAATACAGGACACTAACAAACGTCTGAGATGGGGTTAGCATTTCCTACCACTCACTCTGCTCAGCTACTCATCAACACCAGCAGTATTAGGGTTTTTGTACGTCACAGTGGGCTGGATTACCACTGCCGCAGCACGTGTCTATTACTTCACATTGAAATGGCAGTCTTTTAAAAATGTGGCTTACATCTAGGTTTGATTTCAATTGTCTTTGCTGTTTTTCTAAATTTGGAAAATGTCATGAAGGAAAGTTCTGTCCTATTTTTGTTGTTGTTGTTGTTGTTGTTGTTGTGTTTTTCAGACTCTACTGTACCCATGGGCGTAGCTGTGTGCAACCTAACTTGCATGCATAATAGGCTGCTTCTCTGGCCGCTCGGGTTGCTCCATCCGACATGTGGTGATGAAGGGAAGTGACTGGATACATCGCTGTGCAGGGTGGCTTGTGTTTTTGTCTAGCTCAGGGGAGACTCCGCAGGCCAGTGGCCATCTGCCCCCGACCTCCCGACTGAGTCACGCTGCCTCATTGAGAAGTAAGTTAGAGAAGCTGAGTGCTATAATGACTCATTCCGTGTGTCAACATGACCGTGATGTCAGATTTTCAGTGAAATGTAATTCTGTATGGTCCTGTGATGATGGCTTTGATGCTATTAATTGGGGAACTTGGAGTAAAGCGTACTGCCCTCTATAAGGTAGGCAAGTCTCATGCAACCTGTTCAAGGCTTGAATAGAACTGAAGAAAAACTCCCATCCCCATGTTCTGTAAGAAGGGTTTTTTGCCAGGTACAGCCTCTGAACTTAACTTGAGTGAAACTGTTTCCTAAGTCTCTAACATACTTAAACTGCAAAATTTAGACTTGCCATCCTTCAAAATTGCATGAGCCAATTCAGTAAAATAGATCTCTCCATAGGCATACATTTGTCCTGTCTGCTGAGGATTGCTTTACAGAATTTTTTCTAGAACTCCTGATCCCTTTATATTTTCACTGATTCAGCACTTCACATTTAGAATTAACTTGGTTGAGAAGTTCTTAATTGTCTACCTGACTTTTCACTTTTAGGAATTATTTAATCTTAATGTAATGCTATTCATTGCCTAATTTTTTTGTTTGTTTTGTGTTGAGACAGTTCCTCACTCTGTATTCCAGACTGGTCCTAAACTCACTACATTGCCTATGCTGGCCTAGAACTTAGGACAATCCTCTTGCCTCAGCCTCCCTACTGCTATGATTACAGGCTTGTGTTACTTTGCTTGGTTATGGGATACTGGGGAATCAAACTCAGGGCCTTATGCTTGCTAGGCAAGTGCTCTAAACACTGTGATGTTGCTACAGGTGCTTACCATTTTTGTTATGAATTTATCCCCTCATTTTTATTTCACTCAGGGTTTTGAACAGCAGAGACAGTGGGCACTCACCTATGCACACAGTTTGGTCTGGCCTTCCACGTCTCCTCAGCATGGACCTTAAAATTAATTCATCATTATTGTTTAGGTCACCATATTCCCAGGAAGGTACCTTTTCCAAAATGAGGCAGTAAAATGGACTGTCCTGTAGGAACAGCCAAGTTGCAAGGCTCCAAACATTCAATGATTTCTGAAGTTTCCACATTTCTATGTTGTAATTCCTATAAATGTAGAATTATTTTTGTGGCACTGGGAATGAAACCCTAGGTTTCACACTAAGCTCCGTTCCCAGCCTGTTTTGATTTTATTGCTCAACACCTAAATTGCCTAGGCTGGGCTCAAACTTGCAAGTCTCCTGCCTCAGCCTCCAAGACAGCTAGTGTTACAGGCTTGCACCACTGGGTTCAGCCTTATACATATACAATTTATATAACCTATTATGGGAAATTTTTTTTCTTAAAAATTCATATATTAAAGTTCAAAATTCCTGTACTACAGAATATGACTGTATGACTAGATAACATTAAAGAGGTTTTTAAGTTAAAATAAAGCCATTAAGGTGAGTTCCAATCCCATATGGCTATTGTCTTTATAAATAAAGATGAGAAAGAGACAGAGACAGAGAAGAAATGGAGACAGTGACACATGACACAGCATAAAGACTAATATCTAAAAAGAGAGAATTCAGGAGAATGCACTTTGCACAGGGTCTTATACTTGTAGCTTCCAGAATCAAGAAAAATAATAATTTCTGTTGTTTAAATCACTCAGTTCATGTCATTTAGCTGTACTTCCCTATGCAATTAACACACTGATAACGTGTGATAATTCATACAAAGATCATACAATAGACACATGCACACACACACACACGCGCGCGCACACACACACACACACACACACACACACACGCGGGGTTTTGAAGGACCTTTTATAAGTTAGTCTGGTTCTGTGGTCTCATGAGAGGCCTTACGATGGGGACCCTGCTAGTGTCCTCCAGGCTCCCACCCACGTCCTTTCCTCTGGTCTCTCAGAAGCCTTGCTAAGCATTGCTGTCCTCCTGAGCTCCCGCCTGGCTTCCCACCCGTGCCCGTGGTACGCAGTTCCTTTGCTCCTTTGGCTTCCATTGTCAGATGCAGACTGTGGGTAATCCTATTTCTGCTCTGAAATATGGGAAGTCCAAGGGGCAAGGAGCACACGGGACTCCTGCAGACATTGCCACATCTTGCTGATAGATCCTCATACTTCCTCCCAATCAACAGACTAGTAACCTGACCCACGTCTTCTAATTTTCCCTCAAATGCCTCTGTTTTCCCTTTTCATCATCACCATCCTAGTGGACTACACAGTCATCTTCTAAATTTATTCTTGTAAGCCTATTTTTTTCTAAACTTGTGTTCTCATTTCAATTGGAGGGACAAAAAATAATTATTAAGCACGGTGATAATTTACAGTGGGAACCCTCCAGCCACTCCCAGCACCCTCTGCACCAGCAGGCAGCCCACCCTCTGGCGGTGCCTCCGTGGTCCTTTCTGCCCACACCATCCAGATGCTGCTTCTTCAATGACTCCCTCCGTCTGTCACCCAGTCTGCACTGTCCTAGCTTCACACCATCGTGCTCTCAGCCACAGCTGCTTTCTGTGACGCCAGCCTAGGCTGCCTTCCGGATTCCCTTATTCTGGTGAGCCCGCGCCCCTTCCTGTCCTGGATCCACTGATCCACCCTGTCCACGCTACTCCTGGGTGCTCTAATCCAGCCCCTCAGTTTTAAATGCTGTCTCCACGTGCTTATGCTCATTGCGTTTTATCTTTAGGATCAGCCTCTCTTCTGAGCTTTCAATTCAAACCTACTGACTGTTTCGTTATGCATAGATAATGCTGTGAGCATTTAAAACTGAACCATTAAAAAAAAAGCACACAAATTTCCTCATGGAAACTTTTCTCCACTTCAATATGAATCCCTGAACCTGCAGTAAAGGCCTGTAATCCCAACACTTATGAGGCTGAGGCTGGAGGCTCACAAGTCCAAGCCCAACCTGGGCAACTTGGCCACTTAGTAAGAACCTGTCTCCAAATCAAAACTAAAAAGTGAGCTGAGGCTGTAGCTCTGGGTGAAGGCCCTGGGCTTGATGCCCAGCACCACGCACACCCATCTCTGCCACTGGCCAGATCAAAATGGTAAGAGTGTTATTAATGCCTTCCTTTCTCTCACATCTCAGATCCCGCGCATCAACATACCCATATCTTCTCTTCTCCTTCTTCACAATTTGTTCCGATGGACCATTCCTCAGTCTGCTTCTTGTTATCTAATCAGCACACCTCTTCTGGTCGGACTCTTGTTCCAGTGGCTCACTCTTCACAGTCATTGAAGACAGTCACTTTGGCAGGACTCTCCCTCTTCTCATCTTCCTTCCCACCAACGACAGCCCTCAACTACACAGCAACCCCTGGGAAGCCTGTCCCGAGTTGTCTCCAGTGCCACTTTCTACCCCCTCGTCCCTCACTACTACATTTTTGGTCATCAAACATGCTACGCAGGCTTTCATCAAATAACATGTGCACAACCCCCCCCCCACACACACACACACTCCTGAGACTTCCCCGCAGTGCTGACATGAGTGATCCCCCAATTTGTTCAGCTCTGCTCAATCAGGGTTCTTCATACTCATCTTTGTTGGCTACCCTTTTTCAAGACAGAACCTCCCATCCTACAGCTCTAGTCTGCTTTCGTCACAGTCCTTTCTGTTACCTGCCATATGTGTATGTCCGCCTCTCTCAAGGAGGTGGGACACTTAGTGATCCCTTCCCTTTTGCCTCTGTGGAAAGTTCAGGGCCAAGAGGACTGTGCTACTAACACCCAATAGTTATGACTTGAATGAAAGGCACACATACAGGAATGAAGGAGTGAAGAATAATTGCATTTATGAAGGAATACTGCTGTTATTAATGTTGTAACTGAGTAGCCTTTCTCCAGTAATGACTAAGAATAAGCAAATGTATAAATAAATGTGAGAGATCAGTACATGTATGCACAGTGTGCCTCTGTGTAGGAGTCTAGGTCTCTTTGGGAATCCAGAACCCAGTGCTGTGGTGTGGCTGTTATTTAAGTGCTAGAAATTAATACCACCATGTGAATATTTGGAAACTGCATTTGCAAGTTTTTAATTATTTTTTTCACAGAGAGATTTTTCTAAGATTCTAACTGTCCAAACAATGACATTTCTCTGCACTGGCCCTTGCTATATAGAAATCAAAGTAAAAAATGGTGCTACTACCTTTATAAATCTTGAGATTAAAAAGAAAAAAGAAGTATCTTTCAAGAAATTTTGCCATTCTAAAAGTTATAGAGAAATCAAAGTTAAGGGCCTTTCTGTAGAGGTGTTAGATATCTTAACAAAGAAATGATGGATTATAATAATGTCCAGCGATGGTTTGTTTATTGGATTTCTAAAATAAGTAGAATTTGGGAGAAAATATTATGCAAGGGAGATTTGAAGATCACAGGCTGAAAGGATGGCAACAAAGTGTTCCCAGTCTGTACGGAGAAGAGTTGCCTTTTCCAGGAAGTTAAATGACATGCCAGTTGCTCGTGCACCCTGTTAACCCTGGAAAATGAAAGACTCCCTCATCTTGAAGAAGTACATGCACCCTCAGCCCCTGTGCACAGTGTAGAAATCAGCTCCTCTTGTTCTTGTGCAGACGATTGCTCACAACCTGTGGGTTTAATTTAAAAAGAAGGAGAAGAGGGGGAGAAGGAGGAAGAGGAGGGTAAGTGGAGGAGGATGAGCAGGAGGAAAAGGAAGAGAAGGAGGGGGAGCAGAAACCTTCCTGGTCTTGCGTGCCGTGTCTTCCCCTGCTATGAAAAGGAAGCAACATCACTCTCCCCAAGAAAGGCAAAGGACCCTCAGCGCAATCCACCACTGTTTCCTGATGCCAGGCTGGGTGGCGACACCAGTGTTGAACAAACTTGGTTTCTCCTTCCATTCAGTATTCATTCAACAACTACCCGCCGAGCATTGATTTACTTATTCCTTCATTGTGGGTCCTTACTCCAAGCGCTAGGAATGCAGAAAGAACAAGGAGAACACCCTTGCCCAGTGTGTTTTACATTCTAGGCTCTACTTTTGTCACAGAAGTGGCTCCGAATTTTGTGACACTTCTTTGTGTCCAAGAATAAAGCATTCTACATATTTTAATGGTGTCGGCAAAGGCTACATATATCTGTTCCAGTGATTCACGGGACTATTTGATGGTACAGCAGTGTCTCAGTATGATTAAGATGCAAGCAAGAAGAAACACAGTAACCTACCTGGTGACCCCACAACTGAACTTACAGAGGCTATCACCTCTCATTGGACTACACAGACACAACACTCGTGAGCTGGACATTTGTTCTGTCAGCTCACCCTATGCCCTGATAAATTAGGATGGGATACTGTAAGACTCAGCAGTGTGCTGCTTTGTGAAGACACAGGTTAGTCGGGATGTTCATAAATATTGTCTCCTGGTACCTGAGTGAACTCTGTGCTGTGGTCCTTTCCACATCACATATCACAAAGGGTTGCAATATTAATATAGCAACGTTTCAGGTAGGCTTTACTATACTAATTATAACAAATCTAAAATTTTAAGCCTTGATATTTTGTTCCTTTAAAAGAAAACCCTCGCCAAACAAAACTTAAAACAGATCTGGAGTCAAACTCCACCCATTCAAACACTGGAACTATGTTGTAGTTTTCTTCTAGTAAATAGATTTCTCCTTAGCACAGGGCTTTGCTCCTCCAACAAGAAAAGGATAAGTTTGCTGTTTAATACAAAGAAGGCGCTGAAAGAAAGAAGGCATTGTAAATACTGAAAACAACATACAGCAACAAAAGGGATAAATTACTAACAATAGTTTCAGAATAAATCACCAAAGCATTACATTCTAAAACGATAAAGAAAGTTTCCTGTTTCAGTGTTTTGCACCTGTGTCCCTGGGAATGATATCTGTTCCATCCTTTCCTTCCCAGATGACCTTAAGCAACGCACGCCGTGATTCTACCCACAAGGCTGAGTGCTGGGAATCTCCGGTGTTCCTGAGCCTGGGAGTCCGGGAGGACTGAGTTGTCAGGAAATAGGAAGTGTAGTTCTTGGGTCACATGGTGTGGGAAAAAGCACAGAGCCCTGGATTTGTCACTAAATAAAAAAATGACAAGCATGGACCACCTGTGCTTTCAAAGGCAGAATAAAAGAAGCTGCATCTCTATACAATGAATTTTTTAAGTTATGCACAAATAAAAATGTATATTATTTACTCCCTAAAATAAA
This sequence comes from Ctenodactylus gundi, assembly GCA_004027205.1. Classification (NCBI taxonomy): domain Eukaryota; kingdom Metazoa; phylum Chordata; class Mammalia; order Rodentia; family Ctenodactylidae; genus Ctenodactylus; species Ctenodactylus gundi. The sequence continues at coordinate 54,137 of PVKB01003337.1, read as the reverse complement.
TGAATGAACCATGCAAACAAATCAATGGAGCATTGTTTAGATATGTTGAAAATATTTCTGTAACTTGAATAGATTGGTTCACTTTCTCTTTTTTCCTTCTTTTTCTAAATGAATGTAAAAAACATTGTACTTAAAACAACGTGATAAGCCAGGTGTGTACAATGTTAGTAGTTTTGAGAAACCCAAATCAGTAACATTTTGACAACCATGTTTTTTTAGAGCTGCCATTTACTTTGTGCATAAATACTGTTCTATATTTTCGTAACATATGAGTGTTCTAGATACTAGAACTGAAAATGTAAATAAATGAGTATGTCTGTTGCTTTTCTAAAGAAACAACAGTTCTTGAAGGGCCAGAGCTTTGGTGGCGCTTGTGGGTGTGGAAGGGAACGAAGGAAATGGCAAGGGATGACAGGGATGGGGATAAGCTTCAGGGCTGTGACGGCAGCAGTGGGACCAGAAGACACACAGGCAGCCAGGTGGGCTAGGATGGATCGGGAAGCGCAGTGGATATTGGGACCCTGCGATCACAGTGCAGTTCTGCAGAATGTGTGAGTGAGAACATTTATAATTTGGTGCAGGATGGTGTCACCAGGAGCTGGCACCCGCAGGTGCAGCATGAAGGAAAACGTGGGGCTATAAATGAACTGACAGAAAGCCCGGACCCTGAGGCCACAGGGACAGGCGGCTACGCAAATGCCCAAGACCAAGTAAGGAAAAGGTCGCACATGGAAGATGAATTACATGGCCGGAGTTCGAAAACTAGGAAAACAAGGTAGGCTGTATGAGGAACAACTCCTACCTAATCTGTACCTGAAAAGGAGACGAACACTCGGCACTCTAAGCAAAGTCATCACTAAAGACTTTGGGCATCATGGTACGTTGGAGTGGGGCTGCTGCCAGCCCCAGAGTCACTCCTGTGCTTGTTACACAAAGTGAGTCCGAGCCGGCTTCCCGATCTGGTGCCCTGTGGAGTCAGTGACTTGAGCAACTGCCCAGTGAAACCTAAGAAAGGGTGGGATGATAAGGAGCTCCAGCTTCAGGATGCTCTGGACAGTAAATGTCACTGTTCATGAATACAAGGAAAAGAGGAAAGGAATAACATTATGAGGAAAAATAATTATATTAGTACATGATAAGCCTCATGCAGAAGTACTCAGTGGGAGCTGCAGAGTTGACTTTGGGAGTCAGATCTTAACCAGAGATGTGTTTGAGGATAGAAAACACATAAATAGCAGAAACACTCAAGTAGAAGTGATTCCCTAGGGAAGGTTATAAAACCAGGATAACTGTGGGATTTTATGGAAAAGCTAGTAGGTCACAAGGACTCAGAGAAAGACACATCTGTAAATCTCTCTACAGGAACAATCAAATCGGTCAGAAGATACTAAGGACACAAGGCAGGAGCTGATGAGAAATGAGAAAGTAACTATAGCTAGAAAAGAAAGTTGGTATCAAGCAATGGCAGACTTCAATCAGGGCAACTCCAGCAGAGGGATGGGACAGAACCCAAAACACAGCGCTTGAAATATACTCTCGCTCCTACCTGTCGAAAATAGTGAGTTGATATCACATTAGGAAACATTCACCCGATTATGAAATTAACAAAAAAATTCAAAGCGAAGCAATAAATTCCCCATATTTCAACCAGACTCTGAAATTTCACCATAGCACAAATCGCATTTTAAACAAGTGAGCAAGGGGCAAAGTAATTTTGATGACAAACACACAGTCTAGCCCAGGTGAAGTCACACCCTTCTTCACTAGCCTGAGTCCCAGGTGTATGATGAGAGCTTGGAAAATCCCCCCTCTTACTGTAAGTCTCAAGATATCATATTGACACTTATCATTACATTGCCCTGCTTGGTTGAGGTAGATAGGAGACACCAGTGGAGAGAAACGTGTGAATCAGAGATAACGAGGCACACCTGTGACTGTGGAGCTAGCGATTCTAACACTGATTACACAGAGGAAAACGAAAATCAAAACCTAAGAGAATCATCACATTTGAAAAGATACTGACTACACAGAGTCTGAAAAGAACTCTAATAGAGAGAAATACACACATGTACAATATTTATAATGATTTGTAAGAACAAAAGATGATTTTAGCACAGAGGACAGGTTTTCACTTGGCCTTCTCGGTTGAGGTCGCTTTGCCCTGTTCTGTCCTCATCACTCCCCCCCTCAACATTTACTGAGGATGCAGACCAACAAAACCAAGTGCTATGGAGTAAAAAGACTATGGGAAAAGACTTACGGGAAGAGCATCGGGAAATCTTTCAGGCTCTATTAGACTAAAGGGAATGATTGCCTCGTATTCAAACTTGAGTTTAAAACAATGTGGCAGTTATGAAAGCATCATATTAAAGTTTAAAGCAGGAAATAAAATGAGCAAGTTACTGGTGAGACAAATGAGTTCAGAAACAATATGACTTTCACTACTGAGGGATGTTTTTCATATTTGTTTACATGCTCATGATTACATTATTTGTTATCAGGTTAATAAATGCTCTAAAGTAATACAATGAGATTCAAAATCATATTTCAAGTCAAACAAATACTACTAAAGGTCAAAAGTATAATAAACCAAATTGAATCATGAATCTAATATTAAAAATTTGCAAAAACAAGACTGAATTCACATGAAAAATATAAAGTTAGATGAATTAAAGAAAACAAATTAAAAGTCATGTCTTCACATATGTAATACAAGGAAATGGCTTTGTGAGTATATACATATATATATATATACACACACACATGTACACATGTTTACATGTATCTGCACATACATTATGTAAAAATCCAATGCACATAACACATAGCATAAAATTCCTCAGGAACTTTTGAGAAAGAAAGACCAATGGTGAGAAATAATAGTTGCTTTTGTTCTTACAAACAAAAGATTCTGCAAAATTAAAATGATGTAAGAAAGATGCATAATAAAAATTAATATCTAAAGCAAAGAAGAGTGAATTGACTAATTTTGACTAAAAGAAGGTGTAGATTGAAAAATATTAGCAAATTAAATTAACAATTTATTTAAGCAATAAAGACTATAACTCACACAATGTAATGAGATTTATTGCAGGTAGGAAAGGCTGCTTCTACATTAAAAGTCAATTGATATAATTCATCATTGTCAATAGATTAATTAAGAAAAGATCATATCAATATATTTTAAAAACTATATATAAATATAAAACTCATTTGTGATAATTCTGAGCCAACTAGAGAAAAGGGGATTTTTAAAAAGATGCAAAAATCTAATGGCTGACATTTTTAATGGTGAGAAAAGGTTTATTTCTCCCAACATAAAAAGTAAAGCTGTTATTCCTTATTACCTCTAGTAGACATCACACAGTAAGTCCTAGCCATACACTAAATCAAGGAAAGAAAATAAAAATTAATAAGTTTTCAGAAAGGCAAAAGAATGGTATCTTTTTGTAGACAATGATTATGTAAAATGTAGAACTTTCCAATTCTAAAACAAAATTTCTAGAACTAACACATGATTATAAAAAATTATGGGATATAGGTAAATGTAAAAAACATAATTGCTTCATAACATACCAATAATAAACAATTAGATTTTGATATTAAAATCAAAGCATCATTTATGTTAGCACTTGACCAAAATATCTAGATAGAAATCTGATGACATAAGTGCAGGATTTAAGTTATTTCAACCTGACATAGCTATGGAATTTTTTAAAAGATAAGACCACCCATATTTACTGAATGAAGATTCAACAATGTTAGTGTTAGTCTTTCTCAACATGATCTAACCCAAATTTCAAGAAAGGAATTTTAAGGATTTGTCAAATTTAACCTGAACATTATTTGGAAAGACAAAAAACAAAATAGCCAAAATAGCCAAATATGATATTGAATAACAATTTAGAGAACTCAAGTCACTAGATGCTATGTTGTTATAAAATACAGATGTGATGAAACTTTGACCAATTTGTATTCCTGTATTCCCACAACAGCAAAACATTAACAATCAAAAGTTGAGCAAAAATCTTAACACTATGGATAAAGTACCATAAAAGACTAAGTATGATTGTAAAAAGATGTTCATAATATTTGTATTTAGGAATTAAAAATTAAAATGATGTCAAGCCATTACACATCTATTGAAATGGCTAAAATAGACAACAAAAATGAAATTTACTTACTAAATCTAACATAGCCTCAGCACATGATGCGGCAAGTTACTCATATTAATTGTAAAGTCCTATCTATAAAAAAAAAAAAAACCTGCACGCAGCTTATAGTCTCTTAGTTCATAATTGCCTGTAACTAAAGATAATACATTTTGATAGATGACTAAATTTACAAAACTATCTATAGAATGAAATATTTTCAGTAATAAAATATTATCTGTCCAGCCATGCATAGTGAAAGAATTCATTCTGAAAAGGCTGCCTAATATATGACCCAATCACAAGATATTTCTTAAGTGCAAAACTATGCAGACAACAAAATGATCAGAGATTTCCGGGGTTCTGATCCTTGGTTTTGCATTTGTTGAAAGGGTCATGAGATCAACAGAACAAAGCACAGAGGTCTGTCAGGGCTCAGCTATGTACATGCGCCTCTGTGCATCTGTCAAAACTCACAGCCAGTAGACCACCAAGAGAAGCCAGGCAATCCAGAGGACCAAGAGCATCATTTTACAGGGTGGCAAAGCCACCCAAATGTTTGAATTCGAGTGTTAGAAACCGGGGTCAAAATATAAGCCTAGCAGTCACTTTTTGGTGATTTATAAATATAATTTGGCAACTGGTGATCATCTCTCATCTACACTGGCTGCAGACTTTCAAAAGTGGCGAGGTATGCTTGGGACCCCAAAGCTCAGAGGCTGTTTGTTGAACCTTCATTCTTGCCCCACCTTGCAGCCTTACATTTTCTGGACACACAAATGTGTCACAACATCGCTGTGACACATTCCTCTGGCCTAGACAGCTTTGTCAAGTGTGGTACTGGTGTACATAGCTATAATTCTCATCTACATCATGAGAAATTTCCCAGGTCTCTTTGAGTGCCCAAGAGTTACATTGCTTGAAGCCCACTGCAGAAGTAGCTTCTGAATATTGAGAGTGTGCTGGCAAAACATCACCATGCTGATGGCAGAACGGCCCTTTTCCTTTGTGACCTCTTCCCTGTTGGAGCCACTCTGCAGCACTCAAGTTGGAAAGGCAGAGTATGCGAAGATCAGTCATTCACAGAACTAACTAGCATCTATCACTGTATTTTAGAATTTGGGATATTTCGCCAAGGCCTGTGGGTTGGAAGCTTGGTCTCCAGTTTGGAACCATTAGTAGACAATAGAGACTGACTTTAAGGAATGCATCTAGTGGAAAGTCTTAAAGTCCTTGGGTTTGTTTCTTTGAAAAGGATTGAGGTCCCAGACAATCTCCAATCTCCTCCTCTCCCCTTCCCTCCCACTCCTTCCTCTCTCTTCTCTCTTTTCCTCTCTCTCTCTCTCTCTCTCTCTCTCTCTCTCTCTCTGTCTCTCTCTCTCTCTCTCTCTCTCCCTGACTCTTAGGAGAGGTAACCTTGTTTTCCTCATCATTCACTCTCCATTTTGAGCGTTGTCCTGACTCGTCACAGGCCTCAAAACAAAAGGGACAACAGATCATGAATGGAAACCTCCAAACTGTTACCCAAAATACAGGGTTTTTTTTTTTTTTGTTATAAGTCTACAGCCTGTAATGGAAAGCTGATTAATGCATCTATTAAAAGCACAGCTATGTTTCTTTTAGGGAAATAATACACTAAAGTCAGCTACGTCAAGATAAACATCAGGCAAAATCTTAAATGGTTTCAAGTTATGAAGATGCCACTGTCATCAAGATATGATCCTTTCCCAGTACTGGCAGGTGGCACCAGCATGGAGTACTCCCACCTCAGCTTCACATACCCTGTCATCCAGAAGCTTCTTTGCATCAGCGCAATTGATTGATAATTCGCAAAAGTCAAACCTGGTTTCTCAACTGATCAACTTCATGTTCTCCCAAGCCTGACACTCTCGTCTGGAATGGGTGACTCTATTTCAAAAACATTATGTGTGGCCAAGCTGACTTGACTCATGCCATTAATATACAGTAATAAGTGTGGTCAGAGGGGTTGCTCTTGAGTAAGAAAGACTTTTTTATATTTTATCAATCAAAAAGTTCCAAAGACCGTGCAGAAAATTTGATAAAGGGTAGATTTCTTTTTGGGTGATGCCACATGCATAAGGAGCAAATATTACTGAATACAAAATTAAAAAGAAATCATTTGTGTGATCAGAAGAAACCAAGAAAGAATGCAGAAGCTGGTGGGGCATAAGGTGCCAACCTGGCTAATGTTAAAAGAGAAAGCAGGCTCTGTAAGTCATATTTTAGAGGGAAAAAGGCTCTTACTTGGCACCATCCTCTACTGGCTAGTATTAACCCATGAGGTATGCTCAATAATCCTGAAAATTCTATAGATATACATTTGAATTAAGTAACTTCAACAATAAATAGAGAATCATGAGATACTGATTTCACTTTTAGAGTGGGAATTTATGCATAAGCAGGGAATCTGGCTATTAAGGACCAATGTAGTAATAAAAATAGCTGGAAATATCAATATAATCTCATATTTATCTCAAAATACATACAATAATGTATGAGTTGTTACATATATGCACAGATTGTTATGTAAACATACATATTTCTTAAAAATCTGTAAGTATAGAGGCCAGAGTAAATGGTACCTAATAGGAAATAATCAAGAAACTCAAACTTTATTTTCTAAAATCATTGTCTAATAAAATAAGCATCTTAAAAATAAGTAAAATAACGTATTAATAAGTAAAATAAATTATTGTCCAATAATAAAACATTTCTTTAGATTAATTTGTGATTCCAGGACTATGGAGTATCTTACAGTTTCAAAAAGTAAGAAACTATTCAAAGAATGACAACAATCACAAAAAAATGATATTTGAGGCTTTTCAAAGGGACAAAGGACCCACCTGAAAGAGCCCCAGAGGCCAGAGACTGATCAACTAGAAAAGCAAAAAGAAGGACTAGCAAGCGACGACTCTGAGTATCATTGAATTGGGAGGCCAATTGGTGAAAGTGAGACATAACTTCTAGGATCTTCCCCCACGTTCTCGCGTTATCCAGTCTTTTGAAGAGGACAGCATTAGACAAACCCTGATGTATCAATATCTATAACATTCCTGTATAAAACTCAGAATTGTAAGATTATATAAATAAGTAGCACTTGTGACTCTGTGGCTGAGGAGGGGTGCCCAAGAGTTGAAATAAATAAGTGGCTTTCTTCAGGAGATCCTGAGGTAGTACATCAAAATAAAAATAAGGAAATCAAAATAACTATGTATTTTGCTAATTTTAATATACCAATAAGAGTCCATTAGTTTTAATGAACACACCACCATTATATAGACTTTAAAATGGAGAATATCGTGTACCCAGACATCTGAAAATACTCTACATTCTATTTTATCTACTTTGTAAAAATCTGAAAATGGTCTTCTATGTAAAGATTATTAAAAACAAAAGACTGTAACCTCAGACTATCACACCAATATCAAGAAAAATGGGCTGGAGGAATAGCTCAGTGATTAAAGCACAAGTGCTAAGTACCTGAGTCCGATTCCCCAGCACCATATAAAGCAGGCATGGTGGCACATGCCCGTAATCCCAGCACTCAGGAGGCTGAGGCAGGAGGATTACCATGAGTCGAAGGCCAGCCTGGGCTCCCTAGTGAGTTCAGGACCAGCCAGGGTCGCAGACAGAGAACTTGTCTCAAAATGAAAAAAAAAAAAAAAATACTTTCTTTACCAGGAAGAGCTGGGGGATTCTGTATTAACCCAAGACTACAGCGTTTCTTCTTAAGACATGGTCTCGTATTATTAATAAAACTCCCTAAATTGCCATAGCTGGGCTTGAGCTTCCTGTCCTCCTGCCTCAGGTAGGAAAAACGTAGAGAAAGAAAGACAAGGGGGACTAATACGCTAGCTGGGTATGATATGAGAATATCAAAAAAGACAATTTCACAATCTTGCCATTTCTGAGTGTAAGCAAAAACTTTAACCCAAATACCCTCAGAACCCTCTGAGTGCCATCATGCTTGCAGTCTAAACCCATCAGAACCAACAATTATATACTGCCCACCTCTCTTATCCCAAAGGTCACCTTGCTCCATGCAATCCTATCTCTTGTATCTATACCCAATAGAGTACTCAACATAAACCATTTATGCTTCCCTTTATAACATTTTCAATGCCAAATATTGCTTTTATCTCTGGTTTGTGGAGATATTTCCAACTACTCCCTAGCTCTGTGTTTGATAGTCATGGGAAGCACCCAGGATCTGGCTCTTTCTCTTTGGCTACCATCTGTGATGGCTAAATAAAACATCTCAGTGATATCTTGGTCATGACAACTTTGGTGTAACAGTTTCAAAATAAGCATGAACGTGTATGACAAACATTTCATGAGAAGATTACAAAGACCAGTTTGTGCTTGTTGATGAGACTTTTTCTATTCTCTTCATCTATTTCTGTCTCAGTTACTTATCCAGTGCTAGGCCACAATGCTCGACATTCACAAGTTAAGGGATGGAAGATTTATTTTAGTTCGCAGTTTCAGAAGGTCTGACACAGTACATTCGTGGGCAGCCAGCAATGGTGGAAGCACTTGGCAGAAATCTATCTCCCAACTACACAGCCGACAAAAAGCCAAGTTAGACACGACCCAGTCCATGTCTAGATTCTTAAGGTGAAGGCCAGCACTTTCCCAGAAGGAAGCTGTAACAATGTTTCTTCTTTCTTCCTTCATTTAGTTCAAACTGTCAGGTAGGTTGCCAAGAGTCAATTACACACACGGGCAAGCTCTGCCCAGAACTAGCCCTAAGCATCTGGCCCTTCTGTCCAGGCCCCAACTCCCAGCAGCACATGGTTCTATGGTATCCCACTCCACCCAAATACATGAGGTTTCTAAGGGTATTCCAGATTCAAACAACAGTAGTTACATAATGATTAAATATACAAAATTGAAATTTATCAGGGTGATATTTAAAATGTTAATTTAAACTTTTGTAATACTTAATGCATGCATTTTAAAACTTTAGTTCCAAGAAGCAGAAATAAAAAGAGCATTTTAAAAGTTTTCTCAGTGTCATCTTCCATGTGTTTTACTGACACCTTTTGATCTTTCTCTTTAGCTCTATTCACAATTTCAGTACTTTTATCAAATACTCATGCTGCATTAGTAAAACCAACTGTTCTTTCAATTCCATTGTCACTTATTCAGATGTAGAACTATTGCTTTTTGCATGTTTATGTACCCAGTAAATTTTTAATAAACATATGTTGACTGATTCCATAAAGAACAGATCTAAGAAAACATTTGAAAGCATTCTCCCAAATCCTCAGTGTGTAGCATCATTAAATTATTATGAGGCATATGTTAGCTTTTATATTTTTAAGTTTGTAACAATGACAAGAATGATCCCTACAAGGATTTCAAACAGTTTTTAAACTTCTATAGTAGAAAGTGACAGTCAAAGTTATTAAACTTTAAATTTTCCTCTCGGATATTAAAGGTTTAAAAAGTCAATTTAAGAGCATAAGCATTTACCATATTAGAAACAGTGTAGCTAATGAGCGATGACTACTTTTTATTTCACTAGGTATGTACCTATCTCATGATTTTATTTATTGATAAAATAATTCTATAGTTTTCTAGACTTTTTTGTTCATTAGTTTTTCTCACATGACCTTTGACTTTATGCATGAGGTTTCTTCTTTCTTTTTAAAATTTATTAGGGTCTATGACCGTTTTCTCAAAACATTTGTGTTATTGAAGAACTACTAAAAGGAACAGCTTATTTGACTAGTAAGCAATCCATGAAGGGCTAACCACTTAAGTATGCATCAATAGGAAAAGTTCTGTATCTAAAAGAGTCCTCATTTATGATTCACAATAAATTCTATCACTGGGTGTCCTGAAGAGCTTTCCAGCTCAACTAGGCAGTGCTCACAATCACACCTCTAGTGAGGGCTAAAAAACATTAGAAGGTCATGGCCAACACAAGTGGGAAAGCACAAAGTCAGTAGGGAACAATTTTCATGATTTTCGTGAGTGGAAAGCTAGAGATAACTAAACAACTCCTGTCTTGGAGAAATCTGTTACTCAATAATGCCATTAGGTTCCTAGCTTTATATTAAAATTGGACATGATAGCTGTTTCCTGATTATTTCTTTTGTTGGTCTTTAAGCCACCTAAGTTACTAAATTATCTATTAATCCATTGGCCAGAGACTCATAAATTGAGATTGAAACTATCAAGTCATTTCTTCTTAATTAAAAATTATCGTATAGACTATTATCCAAGGAAGTAACATTGTACAAATATCACTAAATTATTTAGTGCCAGCCTCTTTAAGTATTAATTTTTATGTCAAGCAGTTAAAGCTAGTTTGAGAGTTTTCAAACTGACATTAGGAATTGTTTCTTTTGGAACTTTCTTAGGACAAGGAATGGTCTGTGACTTTCTTATTGTTTCTATAGGTTTTCTCAAATCTTCTGCCACCTAAATAAATGGTTTGACAATTATAAAAATTCAAATATTTTTAGAATGTTTTTATGAATGTGGTTTAAAAATTGATTCAAATGGTATATAACCTTAACTTAGAAATAACTTGACCTAAAACATCTTTAGGTTTGCATATTGTTTTATTTGTTTTCTTTTTATTTTAACACCTGAAAATTAAAAATATTTCTCTCTGAATTATAAATAAAGTTATCCTGTGTTAAAATATATTCTTGAATAGTCTGTATATCTTCCATGCCCTGAGAACTTGAAGGTTATTTCAAAATGGCATGTTTCAGAATACTCAAAAAACTATGTAATTATATTTACCCCTGGCTTGTTAAATTTCATGAAGATCTTGAAAAGGAATAATAATACATACTACACACATTAATGAAACTTTAGGAATCTCTTTCTGTAAAACGTAAAACATTCAATATCTAAATCAAAAATAGATATGGAAGATTAGTGTTAACATCAGATGTTTTGTATTTGTTACAATCTTGAAAATGCAAATATTTTAACACTTGTCAACGTGCTCTTACAGAATTAATTCCTAAATTACTAAACTTTTTTCATTTGTCTCATACATTTTTGAATCACTGTGAGAAAAATATCTTGTTGTATACTAAAATGTTCCTACCTGCCACAGAGAAATACGCACCAACAAAATTTAGAAGAAAGAAAGCCAATAAAGTAATAAAAATAAGCATTTTGGAAAAAATAATCACGATAATAGTGTGTATGTTTTAAACACTTGTGATTTCATCACTGACATTCTAAAACTTAGAAATGATCACTGCCTTATCCATGATGCCACATCTAGAAGAACTGTTGTTGCAGGGCAAACTGGCCCCCAAACCTGGAGACGTAACTGCTGGGCATCCTAGCTATAGCCAGCATACTAGGAGCACTCATCAGTGGAATGCACAACCTGTAGGAACACTTTCATAGTCACTTGATCTGTGAAGGACTCAATCCAGGAGGCCAAGTCCCCAGTGTGTGAAGGAGCACACCTCCGTAGGTTCCACCTCCAAGAACTCTAGTGAGTCCTGGTGGTGGCAATAAGAAAAGAAAAAAATCTCCTCAGGTTTGGGGCAGGAGAAGTAGAAAAGTACTATGCTGAAAAATGCACAAAATAAAATGAATGACTGTAATATGCTCAGCCAACTCTCCCTGGAGAAGACCTGTCCTTTTAGGAAGACTACTTCACCATAACCTTACCTGACACCTTGGGAGGAGCTAACTAGCTGAGTCAGCCCCCTTCATCCCTCACTTTTCACAGAAAGGCCAAAAAAGTTTAAGAAAGATTGTTTCTAAAGGTCAAAGGCCAGGTTCTGGCTGACTAAAATACAGATTTAATTCTATGCTTGTAGAATACTGTCTCTCCCAAAGCCCCACTGTCATGTCAGCAGGGCTGCAGCAGAATGTCCCTGGATTACAATCACGAGGGCTGAAAGAGGGAACCTCTAAAACACATTGTCTGAAAGAAACCCAGACACAAGAATGGAGAGCACACCTAACACATGTAACACATGTAACAAACACACACACATGAGAACAAACGGAAGCCTCTGAGGCCCACAGTGTCAGTAAACAAGAAACATTTTAACCCGTAGTCTGAAAAAGGGATCACACAGTACAAAAGCTGTCTTGCCTCAGTTTCCCTCCCCTCGTATTTTTCAATAAAAAAGTATGTGACACGTCAAAAGGCAAGAAAGGTTATCAGAAGAGATAAAACAAAGTGAGAAGAAAGCAAAAATAAAAATATATAGATTTGGCACAGATTTTAAAATTTAAAATTATTGTGATCCATATGCTGAGGGCTATACTGAAACACTAACCCATGTGACAGACCAAATGAGGACTGTGAGCAGATGGACGGAAGCAACGAAAGGATCAAATTAAATCAAAGAATGAATTAAAAGAAAACTCTAGCAGCGGCGTGGGATGCCTTTCATGGTCTGCGTAGACCACACGTGGCTCAGGAACTGATTCAAGGGGCACAGACACAGCAGCGACAATTTCTCAATCCGAAAGTGATGATGAAAAAAGGATTAAAACACAGAACACGTAAAAAAATAAAAACTGTAGGGTCATTACAAATGAGTAAGGTATATATAATTGAAATAACAGAAGGAAAATAGACCACAGAGAAAAAGTGTATGTGAAAGAATGGGTAAGATTTTTCCTTCAACAATGACAAACTGTGGGTGCCAGAACCAAGCAATATTTGAGCTGCAGAAAAGGCAAAGAGAATAACTCAAAAAAAAGTTCATTTACTATGGTTCAAATCTTGAGTGTCCCCCAAAAGCCACATGTATTTGAAACTGTGTGTTATTCGGTGGTAGAGTTTGGCCGGGAGGGGCAGATACTTGGGGTTTGACAGAGGAAGATTGTGTCAACCTGTCAACTGGGGGCAACCAGGGCAGAGCATGCAGGGGTTTGTTTTTGACTTGTGGGCCAGGAAGTGAGGGAGGGGCACCTACCGTAGGGAAGGAGTCCAAACTGGCAACTCTAAATTAAGTAAAGGAAGGGAGAAGAAATATTGTTACAGCTTCTTCCCAGGAAGGATCTGGCCTTGCCTGAGCCTGCAGACTTTATCTGGCTCCTGCTTGATTTGGCTTCTGTTTGCAATGGAGTGAGCAGTGCTCCAGCCTCTGTCTCTGCCATGGGCTTTCACCACCACCAGCTGCCCCATGAATGGTCTGTGTGAGACCTTCTGAAACTGTGAGCTACATGAATCTCTCCTCCCTTTAATTATGGATATTGGGTATTTTGTCACAGCAGAGAGAAAGTCACTAAGACATCACCCGAAGAGCGACATGGTGAGTGCAGCCCTGGGCTTTCCTTATGCGATGAACCAAAAGACCAAAGATGGAGGGATCAACATATTTCCTTTGGACAGGCTCTCACTAAGGACCACTAAGTTTCCTGGGCTGGCTTCAAACTTGAGATACTCCTGCCTCTGCCTCCCAGAGTGCTGAGATGAAGAGTACTACCTCGTTCAGCTTCAAAGCAAATGTTTTAAAGTGTTGAGAAAAAAAAAACCTGCCATCTGTTTTTAGTGAAACAGTGAAGAAACATCAGACTCAATGGTGTATATCGTTAATCTCAACACTCAGGAAACAGAGGCAGGTAGATGGTTAAGTGCATGGTTGCATGAGACTACCCAGCAAGACCTTACCCTAGAGCTAAAATACAATAAATAAATAATTAAACAAATAATATCAAATAAATAAAGTGAAAGTGGAAATACCTGAGGAAATTTATCTTCAGTAGGTTTGGCTTACACCTAAACCATTCTTTGGAACCATGCTGGTAAATAATACCTGCTTCCCTAGTAAGAGTAACCCACGCTTTAAATAAGTGAATGAGCAAAGTGAAACAGATTTTGCCATGCGGTAGAAGGATACGCAGAGGGGGAGACCCATGGGTGGAAGGGGAGATGAGTAGGTGAGAGGGGAACAGAGAAATAAAAATGACTAGGAAGCGCTACATACAGGCACCGATTCCCCAAGGAGCATGTAAATATCACATATCACAAACACATACCAGAAAATGAAGAGTTTTATGAAAAAATGTAAAAAGAATACTGAATTACATTTTTAAGCCGAGTTACTTCTGAGAAAGCAAATTGTTTTAAGAAACATACATAGGCATAAGTGACTCCTAGCAAATATAATCAACAATAAAAAGAGCTCAAAAATTTGGATACGAAATCATCGTGTCTTCATGACCAAAAAGTCTCACAAAACTTCATACTTCACAGAGATTCCAATAAAAGCATTCTTTAGCAATTAAAAAAAAAGGGGAAGGGAGCCACTGTGAGTTTGTATGGAAACACACCTTTCTGAGTATAAATGAGAGAAATGTGGAACATTAAAGTGGAAGTTCTACGGCTTGTACTGATCCCACTGATCTCAGTACATGTTGCGAGCACTGCCCTCACAGCGCGGATTGACATAGGAACGGATGTTCAGAGAGGGTTAGGGATGAAATACCAGAAGCTGACATGTTTTTAACGGTACTTGGCAATACTCCCACGCTTCCACAATCTTTTCCTTCATCAAGCTTGCCAGGAACACCCTTATGCCGTTTCATCATCCAACCTCAGTGCACTGATAGTTGATTTGAATTTAGTACGTAATATGTCATGTTCTCCCTCAGAAAAAACAACTAGGTTCATCTATTACTCTGACTCTGAGTGTCTCTAAGTGACGGTAACAGAGGCTGCGAGAGCATCTTCCGAGGAACTTTCATCACAGCACAACTACACCCAAAGGCTCTGCAGACAGCTGAACAGCGACTGGCTCATAACTCAAGCGGCAGGGCTATGACTTCCTCGACTCTTTTAGGGAGCTCTGTCCTCACCAGACACAGTGGAGGCACAGCTCTTTGTTTTAGGCCCCCACTTTATCTTTGACACCCAGAATCAACACACTCTGGTTCTGTGTCGTGTATGTATGTGTTCATCATCTCTCCCGACTGTATAGCCGTCTGCTGCATTCCCACTGCCCTTGGATGCATCCGGGAACAGCGAGGGAGGCGGTTCCTTCTTTCGGAGCTTATGGGACAGAAGGGCTCTTGCACCCCTCTGTTTGCCGCTTCTTTCAAATCTCATCCATGGAGATCTCTGTTGTTCTGGTCTGGGATATTGACAGCCTAATCACAGAACAACTTCCTGTACTCCAATTATAGCATGCTACTATAGGGGGTTTTTGCAGATCCAGAAAGATCATAAAAGTCATTTGTCAACTTGCACTAGACAGATGCTCCCAGGGCAACTTGTTCTGTTCGTATTTTTTGCTTTTCTTTCTTTTTAAAAAAGTTCACATCTAGGAGCTCACAAGCACATTTTCATTGAAACGCCAATTTCAAAGTTTACTTCACTGAAAACATTTAGTGGCTATTAAAGGACAACTTAATATTGCTATTGGGCAAATAGGACCTCTGTACTTTCTCTTTTTTGTCTTCTGTGTGACTGAGGAATCGAACTCAGGCCTTTATGCATGGTAGGGAAATGATCTGCCACGTAGCTAAGCCTTAGATATATATGTATCATTTTTCTTTACACATTCACGGTACTGCTGGCTTTGTGTAGGCTGGCTCCATGTTATGATGGTTATGCATATTGTCACAATCTATGTGGGCACGTGGAAATCTTTCCTGATACCAGGATGGTCTCAGGAGGAACAACACCCACCTACAAGGGCCCACCCATCTTTCTGTTAGTACATTTCCAGTGTAACTCTCCTGTAACCTGAGCATATATTGTATGTTTTTTAAATTTCATTTTTTAATGTCTTAAATTTTGTTTTGGAACCCAAGATATAGACCATCCTCGTAAATATCCCATCCAAGCTTAAAAACAATTTGGATTCTTCTAATTTGAGTGAAGCATTCAATAAAGGGTAATTTTATTCAGTTGATTGATGGCCGCTTTGAGTTTAACTACATCCCTAATGATTTTCTGCCTGCTGCATGCTTCCATTACTGATAAATAAGGGTCGAGTTCTCCAACTGTCACGGTGGATTTCCCTACATGCCCGTGCAATTTTGTCAGTTTTTCTCTCACGTATTTTGACAGTCTTCTGCTAATCACGTGCACATTAAGCGTTATCACATACACTGGAGAATTCCTATTCTTTCATTATGAAAAGGTTTTTCGTATCATGAATACTTTTCCTTGCTCTGTAATTGGTTTTGCCTATAGTCAATATATCTGCACTAATTTTCTTATAGCTACTAGCATCATGTCTTTTTTTTTCAATTTTTCTCTTAAAACTTATACATTTTTAAATTAATGTAGTTTTTGTAGACAAAATATAGTTAATTACAACAAGTAGTTAGGATCTTTTTTCTTTTATTACCATCAGACAACATCTGCATTTGAACTGGTGCACTTAGACCATCGAGGTTTAAAGAGGTTTTTGACAATTTTGCATTAATAACTTCTGTATGTGTCTGTGTTAGATTTATTGCTGTTGTTTCTTGTTCCATTTTTTTTTATCATCCATTCTTTCAAATTATGTTGGGCTTTAATTGAACCTTTTATACGATTTTACTTTCTCTCTCTTTACAATCATGTCACTTGTGTTTTTTAATCGGCCACCTTAGAGTTTTTGGCATAAATTTGCACCAGTTCTAAAGCCACGTTATGCTACCCTACTTTCCGATTAGTTCAAGTTCCCTCCAGAATGCACATCCAGCTCACACTCTTCTTTGTCTGCATCTTCACTTATCCATGCATCTCAGCCACTGGATACATTATGGCTTCTATTATTGTGAACGATCTGGGACTTGTTTGGAAGATAAAAGTAAAAGCTATATATTTTTTTAACTTTAGTGAATTCTTGTCTAGTTCCCTTTCCTATTTAAATATAACTTTGTAAGCGAGATTGTTTTCCTTCTTTTTGAGTAATTGTTTAAAATATTTCTTGCAAGCGAGTCAAATTCTCTTATCTTTCTGTTGTTGTTTTGGAAAGCCTTAATTTTCGTTTCCTTATGAGGAACAGTCTCACTTGTCCAAATTCTATGTGTAGGAGTTTCTTTGTTCCTCCACACTTCATATACCTCACTTGACCTTTCTGATGACAGTTCTGATGTAATTATTATATCTTGACTTCTGTACACATTAAGGTTTTTTTTAATCCTCCCTCTCAAATGTTTCAAGGTTCAAATTTTTGCAGTTGAATATGCTATTCTTAAAGATAGTCTTTTTCTGGTTACGTTTTTCTCTTTTCTCTGTCCCTTTCAACTTAGGAAGTTTCTTTCCACGAATGTTCAAGTTCACCGATTCTTACCTTAGCCATGTCTGTTTTGATTGTCAGCTCATCAAATGTTTTCTTTGTTCTTTCTCAGTTGTTTTAATTTTCAGCTTTTCTTTTTAACTGCTTCTTAGGATATTTTCTTATGCACGCATATCGTTTGTGTGTAGTTTATAGCGCCAGCCTCTTTCATTAGCTCTTGGTCTTATTTTCAAATTTGGTTCTGATAATCTCATCATCTTTGCCATACTTTCTATGTTTACCTGTGTGCTTCAAAGAATGATTTTTGTTTGGTTTTGTTTTGTCTTTTAGTATATTTTGCAATTTTGTTATCGTGTTTGTTTTTGTTTGGTTGTTTAACAGGCATTAACTTAACTGTAGCAAGCAGGTCTTCGGTGATACGATAGCAAGGACCACAGGGAGGAAAAATACTCCACAGCTCTAGGATGTACACTTAGGGTCCCAGGGGGCCTGCTCCTGGACCATAACCTTTATAAATCGTCCTCAGTCTTAGAGCCTGGTAAATTATCAATTATAGGTTAAACTTTCTTGCCCTAAACTGTGTTCCTTAGAGATGTATGTGCCATTTTTACTCTGGTAAATTGTGAGTCTTTGTACCTGCCTATTCTCCTCTCCAATTCCTCCTGGTCCTGTCGTCTCAGGTCTCTGAATGATCTAAGGAGAGTGGCAGGTCTTGAGTCTGTGCAGTTCTTTTTCTTAGAGTATGGTTGGGAGAACAAGTTTCCAAGACCTTTGCATATCATATTGGAAATGAAAAGATGGCTTTGTCAGGGTTTCCATTAGCCACGCTTTTTCTTTCTATTGTTATTTATTTGACAGTACTTGTTTTCCCCTTAATTTTTGAATGCTAGTTTTGGCTGATAAGTTGATTCACCGACATCTTTTTATGATTTTGATTTTTTTACACTGGCTGCTACCTTCTTACTGATGATGAAAAATAGTTATCAATCTCACTGTGATTCCTTTGTAGGCTGCTATCATCTTTGCACCCTTCGACATTTTTACAATTATGTCTGGATATAAATCTTTGTTCTGGCGTGTGGTGAGCTTCTTTGGCGCGCAGACCAATCTTCTGCTGTTGCTGTTGTTCCTGTTGTTGGGCCCACCAGTGCAAGCTAGTTCTTCCACCTCCAAGGAGTCAGTGGAGGCAGGTATCACCCAAACACCACGAAGTCTTGGTCTTTTGAGATAAGCTAGTTTTTCTTGAGTAAATGTGTCTGCAATTAGTTTGTGACCTTAGGATATTTCTTAGGAGCCATACATAAATTGTTAGTTTTCTTCATTTAAGTAGTTAAATGTACAAAGAGATTTTCTATTGAGCTTTTCACAATGTCATTCTGGGTATCAGAAAGCCAGTAGTATTTTGTTAGTTATTCCCTATTTTATTTTAATTAATTATCAATTATCAATTTATCATTATTATTCTATTTATTTTTGGTAATGATGATTGAGCCCAGTCTCTTGCACTGAGCTATGGCCTCAGGGAATTTTTTTTTTTTTAAAGACAAGGTCTCCTCAAGTTGCTAAGTTGCCTAAGGCTGGGCTGGAAATTGGTGATCCTCTTGCCTCTGCCTCTCAGAGTTCTGGAATCACAGGACTGCACCACCAGGACTTGGTCGTTATTTTTTCTCATCCCTCATCTTATTGGTATATATATGTATGTGTATATATATATATATATATATATATATATATATATATATATATTACAATACATATTGTTTGCATCGAACTTGAGTGTTTTGCATATATATATATTATCAAAATTACAAATCGGTCCCTTTCACTAATTAACTTTCCCACACCTTCCCCGTCTCCACTAGTTCTCACTACCAGGCCCCCCCTCCCCATTTAGTTCTATGAAATAACTGTACTCTAGGTTTCTCATATTAGAGAAAACATTTGATATTTAGCCTTCTGCATCTGAATCACTTCACTAAACACAGTGGTCTCAAGTTGCATCCACTTACCTACAAACCTATTTGTTTTTATAGATGAGTAATATCCCATTGTGTACATATACCACAATTTATGTATCCATTGGTCTGCTGATAGGTATTTGGGTCTCTTCCACATTTTAGCTATTGTTAGTTGTATTGCTATGAACATAGGTATATATACATCTCTATTCTATGTTGTTTTTTAAATCTTTTGGAAAGATACCCAGAAGAAATATTGCTGGACCAATGGGGATATTTATTTTCAGACTTTTGAAAAACTTCCATGCTGCTTTCTATGGTGGTTGTACCAGTTTACATTTCCACCAGCAGTGTAAGATGGTTCCGTTTTCCCCACAGCCTCTCCAGCATTGACTGTTGTTCAAATTACTGATATATACCATTCTCCCTGGGGTATCTTACTGGTGATTTGATTTACATTTCTCTAATGACTAAAGACTTTGAACATCTTTTTATGTATTTATTGGCCATTTGAATTTCTGTATCTGAGAACTGCCTATTCATTTCCATTGCCCATTTTCCATTTCGTTCTTTAATTTTAATAAGTCTGCTTTTCTTCACTTCGTTATATATTCTAGTTATTAACCTATCTGAGGCATAGGTAAGGAATACTTTTTCCCATTCTGTCAGTTTTCTCTTTAATCTGTTGAAAATTTCATTTTTTTTCTATGGGGATTATTTATCCAACACATTACTTTTGAGCTATTTCCAAAACAGCGATGTTCCAATTTCCTTCCCCTGAATGCTGCTGAAGAACATAAGCAGATTTCACCAAAGATATTTCTGTCAAGTTAGTAACTGATTATAACACGAAATCATTGGGGAAACTGAAGGTGAGAAAAGGGCTCTGTCCTTGCCTTTTCTTCAAACTTCCTGCATTTGTTTGAATTTGCTCTCCTTACCCCGTGTTCCTATTTCTTTTTACTTCTTCATAAATTTATCCCTTTTGGTACATAAGCAATATGAGCCGTTGATGGTCTGTTTCTTGAATCTTCACTCTCTTGAGAGAATTCTCATGTATATGTAAAATGAATACAAGGTGTGCATCAGAAATACATACTAATAAGAAATGGGCGGTAAAAAGAAGAAAAAATTTAAAAATAATAAAAATGATATTGTCCCTTGTACATTTATCACGTGAATTTATTTTCTACATTCTGCCACACACCTACATAAAAAATAAAGGATAAAAATGGGGAGCAGGAATACCTGCATCTCTTATATTGCTATATTCCTTTAGTTTGATTATCACCATAGAAACATTTTCAAGATATCTTTAATTCATATTTACAAAGCAAGTGAAATGTAATATTTGATGAATAACAATAATTACTATGATTAATATGGCCAATAATAA
Source organism: Ctenodactylus gundi (assembly GCA_004027205.1). Taxonomy (NCBI): domain Eukaryota; kingdom Metazoa; phylum Chordata; class Mammalia; order Rodentia; family Ctenodactylidae; genus Ctenodactylus; species Ctenodactylus gundi. The sequence goes on along the minus strand of PVKB01003337.1, from coordinate 33,427 downwards.
AATATTTTAGCTACATGCAAACAGGCACACGTTTTGTGATAATGAAAGCCTAGGTCAGAGGGAAACTTTCACTAGCCAAGGAGTTCCAAGTATCACTAGCTAATCAGCAGAAGCTACCAGGTGGCATGGAGCAGATTCTTCTTTACAGATTCAGAAAGAACGGATTCTGCCACCAAGTTGAATTTTAATTTTCAGTCTCCAGAACTGTGAGGCCATAAAGTTTCTGTTGTCAAAGCCACTTAGTCTGTGTCACTTTACTGGAGCTGCCCCAGCACACTAATAGGATGACTGTGGAGATTGAGATATACAATAACATCCTCTAGAATTAGTTGAAAACACTAGAAACTTGACATAATATATAAAACAAGAGAAACAAATTGGATGTAAAAAATCAATTAAGTGGTAGGAATAATAATTACTGCTAAATGTGCCAAGTACTTATGTTTCATTTTAGGAGGCGGACATTATAATTGAAATGACCCCAATGAAAGAGAAAACCCAAAGTGTCTAAAGATTAATTTGGATGCAGAGAAAGAGCCCTCTGCTCTATGACGATCTCAGATCTAAAAAGGTCAATTAAAAAGGACATAAGGTGCATTGAATGAACTACAGCTAATAAAATAACATAGATGGGTGGTACCAGAAAGGCTTCTATTTAGACAGACACGAGTTTAACAAAAATTATTAGAGGGTGACAAAAATATCTGAAGCAAAAAAGAAAAAAAAAAAAAACCGGAATGACAGAGATCGCTAAGCTCCCAGCAGCTGAAGAACCACAGAACACGAGCGTTCAGCTTGTTCATTGCTTTTATTCTTGCCTCGTTCCCCTCAGTCACGTCATGTCACTATGAGCAAACCTGAGCCTCAGATGGAAGAAACTCTTAAGATGTTCGCCAGGTAATGCAGGGCTCTAAAAGAGAAATCTGAGGGTGACATTTCAGAGGTCATTTTGCTAACCAAGTTTCAAGAAAGGCATGAGGGTAAAGATGATTTGAGCAAAATAAGCTGCTCCATCTACCACAAAGATCTGCCACAAATAATCTTCTTTCCAGTCAATATTTTGCATTGCTCAAGATTTTACCTCATGACTTCAACCCTCGCAACCCCCTTCAGCAACAGCGTAAGATGAGGCAGGTGATTTAACCAAAATATGTCACGTTTTATCTGTGAAATGAGAATAGGACTTTTAAAGCAATTAGTATGTACCTGGCATATGTAAGGTATTAGTCATATCATAATTAGAATCATCACCACCATTGTTTCCACCTTCCTGTTTTTTAATTCTATATTTATGTGTTTTGTTAACACATATTGAGTTTTTGTGATGTTTCATATCCCTTATAAAAAGTGGCAAACTGGGAAGACACAGACAGAAGATGTGAAGAGAGAGGAAATGAACACCTGTGAGCTGAAGACAGAGAAAGAATCTTGTCCCAGGCCCTGGGGTAGCCACGCATACCGACACCCTGATTTCTGCTAAATCTCCTTAATGGTAATACCTGCTCTACGAGATGTTCATAGTTATGATATATTAATGCTCCAGCCCAAGCCAAAGACCACGGATTATGAAGACTAAGGATGGTGTAGTACTATCTTAAAGTGATCAGATAATCACTACTAATTCATTATTAATAGTGTCATATTTAGTATTCCCCATGGCAATTCCATACTGTGCCTTGATATATTTATTTTATACATTTTGGTAAGAAATATTTAATTATTTTCACTAAACCCTGCTTACATACCTTCATTAGGGTATTATGTGTATCTCATCTCTTGGGATTGCAATTTTTAACATTTCTTTCAATTTGAGGACAAATTTACTGTTGTAGTAGTTACCAGTTTGTGCAATTTTTCCAGAAGTTTGCAAGGCCCACACACCTATATTCCGAGTGCATGATGATAAGTACATAAAAGGAATGCTTTCTTCTCTGCGTACCATTACCCATTTAGATAGAAGAGGAACTGCCTTTTTCTTTCAACTCTTTTGCAAAAGAGGGATCACTGGGTTGAATGGAATTGTTATCTTCAGACTTTTGAGGACTCCCCATTTTGCTTTCCGTAGTGGTTGTATTAGCTTGTAGATCCACCAGCAATGTAAAAGGGTTCCTTTCCCGGTAACCTCATCAGCACTGATTGCTATTCAACTTCCTGGTCTGTGTCATTCTCCCTGGGGTAAGACGATCTCTTAGTGATGCTTAGATTTGCATTTCTCTAATGACTAAGGATGTTGAACATCTTTTCAAGTACTTGCTAGACATGTGACCTTCTTCATCTGAGACCTTCACATTCATTTCACTTGCCCTTTTTTAAATCAATCTTTGATTTTGAGGGGTATATTTTTCTTCAGTCCCTTGTATATCCTGGTATTAGCTTCCTGTCTGAGGTGTAAGAGGTATTTTTTTTTTTTTTCCAATTCTGGTGGTTCTCTTTTCACTCTGTTGATAGTTTCCTTCGCCATGCAGAAAATTTTAAATTTTATACAACCCATCTGTTAATTCTGGGGCTATTTCTTTTGCATCAAGTTTCCCCCTTAGAAAATCCTTGCCAACTCTTATATCTTCTGGAGTTCTACCTATTTTATCTTCCAGAAGGTTCATTGTTTCCATCTTAATATTTAGGTCTTTGATTCACTTTGCTTTGATTGTGTACATGGTGATATGTATATGTCTAGATTCATTCTTCTGCATGTAGTTTATCAGCTAAAAGAGCAACAGGAGAAGGTGGGTGTGGTGACGTACACCTATAATCCCAGCACTTGGGGGCTGACCAGGAAGACCTCTATTCTAAGGCCCACCTGAGCTACATAGAGAGTTCCAAGGCCAGAAGGTCAGCCTGGGCTACATAGTGAGACAGTGTGTCAAAAATAAAATGAAAATTAAAAGATCATCAGAGACAAAACAGACTATGGTCTGGTTTTTCTGTCCCAGTTCAGGTAATTAACCTTTCAAACTCCCAGATAAATGTTCTTGGGAGTCTAAGAAGATACCCAAGTCCCTCACTTCCTGTGCTGCCTTCCTCAGTGAATTCGTAGGAGTTCAATCTGATTAACCAGGGAATGGAGGGTGTTTTTCCCTTCCTAGGCATTCACTGAGACTACTCCTATGAACTGCAATGACCTAAACAAAAATACACAATAAAACCTTAGTTAGAAGGGGATGGTAATAGAAAAGAAGTAGAAAAACATCATTTGCCCACATCAACTCAAAGTATATACTGGAGAATAATTTTTTTTCAAAAGGAAATAAGCCCTAATTTTGTAGATTGTTGGTTTCCTCCTTTTCTCTGTGTTAGGACTATAGATAAATACATTTTTAAAAATCCCCATTTTAGTCCAACATCTTTCTGTGACCTACAAGCACATTTGAGGCTGCAAATTTCTCTTAATCATGTGTCTTAAAGTTGAACTGAGCATGATGGCTACTGCCTTGGCAGAGCGTTGTCCAGGAAATCTGCAGGTGCACAGAAGGGAATGTGTAGCAGTGTATGCTATGCTACCAGAGCCCTTCAGGTTTGGATTCTTAAAAAAAAAAAAAACCAAAAAAAAAAAAAAAACCTTAATTTGAATCTCATAATTAAAAATTAAAATTTTTGTAGTATTCCAGAAGGAAAGATAAGAGTATGTACTCTCAAGCTAAAATTAAAAATATATGTACATACATGTTGAGTTGGTACATTCAAAAACATTTGGTTTTGAAATGCTTGTCTACTGTGTTTTAACAGAAGAACGTCAGGAAACAATACAGAGAAAAACAAGGGGTCGCAGGTAGAAATGTTGTCCTAATCCTGCCTGCACACCTGTGTCACTGGCTACACAGTGCAAGTGAACTCTTCACATTCACGACAGGACTCTCCCCATTGGCCAAAAGGCTTCCACACTCCACACCACAGCTCAATTCCCTAAGAGCCAATTTCTCACTCTTTCGAGGCTCTCTTAAGTTTATCTCAATAAAGTAAAAAGATTTAGAGAATGAGCATAGCTCTATGTCCTGGATCACGTATGTATTCTTATATTCGATACTTGTTTTTCTCTCTGTGTCTTATAAAACTGAAGTTCAAACTCTACCAGAATTACAGTCTCCATTCCGAAACGTAGAGCTTAAGTCTACAGCATCAAGGTGGGGAATGTGCACTGAGATATGGCCAAAGACACACACAGGTCTTATGCTGCCCTTGCTCTGCCAGTATGCCCACGGAGAGTGGTGCTAAAACTGGTGAGTCTTCTCTCTCTTTTCTTTTTTTCCTTTTTTCTTTTTCTTTCTTTTCTTTTCTTTCTTTCTTTTTTTTTTTTTTTTTTGAGACAGGATCTCTTTCTTTAGTCCAGGCCAGTCCTGAACTCACTAAATAGCCTAGGCTGGCCTCAAACTCTCGAACTCAGGCAAATCCTCCCTCCTTGACCTCACAAATTCTGGGATTAAAGGATTATAGGCATGCACCACCACACCCAGTTTATGTGGTGCTTGGGAATGGAACCCAGAGCTTTGAGTTGCTAGGCAAGAACTTTACCCCCGAGCTATTCCTCCAGCTCCCTGGCAAGTCTTCTGACCCTAAAGATGTTTAAAGTGGTCAATTAATACTACAACAGAAAAATGGTAATTGTTTTATCAGATGGACATTTACATATTTAAATCTTTCCAAATGCTGCGCTAGAAAAAAAAAAAGATTGATGTGAAAAGATTTTTTGAAAAATTAAGTTGAAAGAGTTTACTTATAGCAAAAATGGGGCAGTTAGTATATAAGTAAAGCACTAAACACACAAAAACCAAGCTTGTGTAAAAGGCTTACTCAGCAGAAATAGTTTGCCGGAGTCAAAGTGGGTCTCGTTAGTTCTATGCAGTACTGGCCTAGAAACTCTTTATGGTTCATAAACACATGGTTAAACTAAATGTGGTTTACACACCAATGGGAATGTGCCAATGACTCAATGGACAGCTATCCAGCAGATAATCCCTAGCCCCATAACTCTTAGTTGAAATGTACCTATAGTTTGTGAGGTTTCCTAGCTACACACTAGCCTGATGTAAAAGAACCTACCAAGTAAATACCTGCTTGGTGCATCGGCTTCACAAAATATTTAGAGGGCTGTTTTATGACAAACCAAGCATGCATATCAATAGAACAGACAATATGAAAACATCCCCCTGAAACACAACTTTGAAATTTTTACCAATTGCACTGAACTGTAGCTGTTCCCAGAGCCACCCAAAATACCCCAGGTGAATTCATTAACTTTCTTCTGACTTTCTGGTTAATTCTGTGGAAAATCTGGGAAAAGTCATTGGACAACTTCCCCCTGCCAAGACGCACGCCTTCAGCTTCTGACACACTCTCAAGTGCAAGTTCTCTGTAAGCTTTGATAGAGTCAAAATGGGAGGTGGCTGTCCCGTCACCTTTCACTTAACTGTAATGGTTCTTCTAAGAAAGAATAATTTTGGTTAGACAATGAGTGTGCATAATGATGAAGATGGCTTTGGTCCTCCGGATTGGAATTCGGCTGTGTCATTTGGTGTCATTCACAGCTCCATGCGCTTTGAAGCACCCCAATAAGGAAATCATGTGTTGCCTCCGTTGCTTTATCCTAAACCAAAACTTTGAACAACCAGAAGGCCAAAATGTTGCTTTACTATCTCATCATCTGGGCAAAGTTAGTCTCTCTCCACACAAAGAGGACAAACCCTTTGGCTTCCTTTAGGGAAAAATCACGATATTGAGAACTGATCAGTAAAACCAGACATTTGCCCTGTCTTATCCATGGACATTACTTCTCAGGTTGCTTAAATAGTCCCTAAGAGAAAGATTTCCACAAAATGCATTCTGGGTGATGAGCGATGGCCATTTTCAAGTGCTGATGAACTAGAAATGCAGTCAATGATCACCAGCCAGGGCCTACTTCATAAGAGAGACAGAATTGGCCTAAGGATGCAGCTCAGTGGCAGAGCACTTGCCTGGCATGCTCAAGGCCCTGGGTCCAATCCCCAGTACCAAAATGAAGAGAGAGAGAGAGAGAGAGAGAGAGAGAGAGAGAGAGAGAGAGAGAGAAATTAAAGCGTGGTTGCTGATGAATATGCACAGGGTCGCCAAGGAAATATTCCTGCAACAATAATGTGGCTTAAATTGTATCCCCTTCAGCGTTCTAGTTGCACATTAGAAGGAGATAGACAAAGCACAAAGGTCATAGTTATAACATTCATTAGTGAAGCAAATGAAAAAAAAAAAACACAGATTGTAAGAAATACACCTAAACACTTTAAGAGCGTAGTCACCCCCACCCTCTATTCTGCCGCGGGTGCTGAGGACTGAACCCAGTGCCTTCCCAGTGACCTACACGCCTGGCCCTTTTTGTTTGTTTAATTTTAAATTTTTCAGGCAGGGTCCCGCTAAGTCACTACATTCCTGGGATAGGCCTTTCCTGCTTCAGCCTCCCAAATCTGTGAATTAAGGTATGTGTCATTTGAAGAAATGAATAGCAAGAGAACTAAAATAAAATAAAGAGGTAATACAGTAGGCAATTGTAATATAAAATAGAAGGCTTAATTCATTATTTTTATTGGGTTTCTGATTTGAATATAGTCATTTAAAGTATTATGAAGCAATGGGAAAAATACAATACTTAACACTTGTTTATACTCAAGATTTATTTGTTATAATGGCATTAGGGTAAAAATCTGGAATGTTTTCTACCTCGAATACACAAGCTAATGTAATAGTAAAGGGCATTTTCTCATGTGTGCAGCTTGCTTGAAAATAATCAAAGAAAGTACAGAGAAGCAGGTGGCTGGAGTGTAGACACAGTCGCTGTTGGCCCATGTTGGCGTTCGATGGCAAGGTCTTCTTCAGGTGACGATGATGTTACTCTCTGTTTATCTTTGGCATTTTCCAATTTTTTATGATTAAAAATTGAGTAAACATAGAAGGCTTTTATTGCGTACAAAACACACATACATACAAGTCTGGTGCACTTGAGACCTTGGGAAGAGAAGCTTTAAGAACTTACTAATGAAAAGAACTGACTCTATACTCAGTCATAGTCTTTTCAATTCTAATCTTAACCCTAATCCTAACTAACCCTAACCATGGCCTGGTGGAAGGGAGCCCCGAAGGCTCCATGTCGCCAGTTAGTGCCGCAGTGCCCCCACGGTGTTGTGGCCACCCTCGGTCATCGCAGGGAGGAGTGTTGTGTGCACTCGCTGTGACATCATTAGCGTACTTGCTTACATTGTCTGACTAGTATCTCAAGGACCAGCTCATATAGCACATAATGGGAAGGAAGGTTCTCTGTACAGATAGTTTAATAAGTTTAATCAGAAAACATTTCTCAAGACAGTGTCTTCTAGAAATGCTTATAGTGTCTGTGTGACTTGTCAGGAGTCATAGGAACACAAAGGGGCAATTTGGGGACATGGTGCTAAATGCCTCACCCTTTTGTGAATGATACCTGTATATATCCTGGTCCATTCATCTGTGTGTCTTTATCTCGCTAATCTCAGACAATTGGGTCATTATAGCTCTATAAGAAATCTTGGCATAAGGTACAGTAATCTAGCTCACATTTTTGTACTGACTGAACTCAAGGATATTGTCAAGAAACTATTATCACCTGGTATTTTTAAATTAATTTTAAGATAGGATGGACTTGAGTCTGTACTGCTCTTTCCTCAGCCCCCCCAGAGTGTGGGAATTACGGCTCTGTGATACCATGTCTGGCTGATCTATCCATATTTTTGTTCCTATTCAAACCTGTTTTTGTTATTACGTTTCTCTGTCTTGTCCGTGAATATGTAGAACAGTCATGACCATACCCACAGAGTATTTAGCTGAGAATTTCCAAAACATGCCTTAAACCTACACACCAATTCGAGAATTGATATCTTCTCTATTTTGTGTACTCTGATGTATGAATACAATATGTCTCTTTAGCTTTTAAATTCCTTTATATGCCTTCAACTTTGAAGGCCAATAAATGGCTTTATGTTAACTGAAAGTCTAATAAATGATTTATCTTTAATTCCAATTACATTGTTTCATCATTTTGTGCAAGTATAAATGGCACCATATTTTAAATTTCAGATGCCGTGAATTTGTTCTGTGGGAATACAAAGTCATCGTTGAATGTCGATCGTGTATTCCTTTGATCTCGCTGGCGGCACTGTTCAGTTGCAGTAGGATGTGCAAATGCATTCCATGAGAAGGATGTGCAGATGCATCCCATGAGATTTCTTACAGAGACTAACGAAGCACGGACATGACAGCATTTAACAAAAATGTGTGTTGAGTTTTGTCAAAGTCTTCCTCGATTATTTTTCTAGCCTGTTAATACATGAAATGTATTGATTGCTTTTAGAATGTACCTGTGTGCCTGGAAAAAGTCATGTTGCATAATTTTTAATTATGTTGTTTAATTCTGCTGCCTATTATTTTTAAGCACAATTTTGTGCCTATGTTGGATTATTGTTGTTTAGCTCCTTCTCTGCTTCCTTTCATTCATTCATCTCTTTTTTCTTTTTCTCTTTTTTTGAGATTTAGAAACCTAATTTTACCTTCTTGTTTTGCTACTCTGTGTTTCAGAATAGATGATGCAGATGGCTTTTTGTTGCTATATTAGGTAAATTTCAAAAAAATAATTGAGCCCCATCGATTTGGCTGGGAATTTTAATACCACGACTTCTATTTTCTTGATAGTTATAAAAGCTACTAACATTAACTATTTAATATTCAACAAGTTGAGATAGTTAGGCCTATTTAAAGAAATTGGTTTATGATATCTAATTATATTATCTAAAATTCTCTTAATGGGCTAGATTTTATTAAGATCTGTATACATTCTTTCATACTGATCATGTGTGACTTCTTTTTCCTTTTCTTTTTCTCAGTCTCCTTAAGAGATTTGTCAGTTTTGTCCATCTTTTCCAAGAAATACTAATTTCCTTCAATTACCTGTGGACAATGTTGTGAATTTCTGATATGACTTTTAAATTGTATATACATATGTTTTTTTTTCCCACTACCAAAGATTAAACCTCAAGCACCTCCAGTTCTGTTGTCTTTTATATTTTCTTTTTTTGGGGGGAGGGGTATTTTGAAACGGGGTCCCTCTGAGTTGCTAATTTACTGACGTTAAATGGGAACTCAAAAACCTACTGCCTCAGGCTTCCAGTATATTGTTTTTTAAATTGATTTACAGTGAAATTTCTTTTTCTAATCTCAATACTTGACAGGTTAGAGTATTATATTAGTTACTTCTACTTTCCTCCATACACAAGATTTCCTCTAAGCCTTGCTTTTGCCTTATCCCATATTTTGATAGAACATATTTTCATTTTCACTTTTAAAATCAAAACAGTCTTTTATAAGTCTGAAGACTTCTTTGGCCTGTGAGCAGTTTACAGATGAGTTGTTTACTCTTCAAATATTTTTGAATTCTTCAGCTGTCTTTCTAGTCTAATTCTACTGTCGCCTGAGAATGTGTTTTGTGCAAGTTCTGTGTTTTTCAATGCCTACCTTGCTGTATGTAGATCTGTGTCTCTGAGCTACACTGCTTTCTGTCTCTCTGAAGAGTCTCCTTTAACTTTTTTTTCTTTTTTGAGATCCATGTGATTAATTTTCTTGGTTTTATTGTCCTACTACAGTGGTTTTTTTTTCCCCTTAACTTTTGACAAAGAGTTTTGTGGCATGTGGAATTCTTGCCCTTACACATTTAAAATATTTCACTCTTACTCTTCTGATGACATGACTCTTAATGAAAACGCCCTGTGATCTTTAGCCTTAATCCTCTATAGGTAAGAAGCTTTGTTTTCTAGCTTGCTTGTTCCCCTTTGGTTTCTCTCGTTACCAGCATATTCCCAGTAGTAGACTCATATTCATCTTGTTTGATATGCTCAGTACATCTTGAATCAGCGATTAATTTAGGAAAGTTCTCAACTGCCCCAACTCCCGATGTTTTCTTGCCCTTCCTTTCCCTTCCTTCCTTTCCTCCCTCTCTCCTGCTTTTCCTCTCTTCCTTCCTCTCCTCACACATCATTCTTCCTTCTCCCTCCTCTTTTTTCCTTACCTCCTTTGCTTCCTTTCTTTCTGATTTTTCAGTTATTTCAGGTAAAAATTTATGATACATTTTGAAACTGAAGCACGTTTTTGGATTTTTCTTTGTTTTCTTTCATTTCCTTTTTTATTTAGTTTTATGATTTTTTTTCCCTTGGCTTTATCAAGCTTACTGTTTAAAACAGAAAAGACATTATTCATTTATCTTAGTGTTAAATGTGACATTTTCATTGAATTCATTCTTAGTGTTTCTGCTTTCTTTTACCCATCCATTCTTTTATGTTGTCTGCTTTTCTTTAAAATTAGAGAACTGATCACATCAACCGCACTATTGATTACTTTTCTTATAATCATAAAATCTGAATCTCACTGATTCTAATACTTGGTTTCTTTCTCCAGACAGTTTTGCTTGGAAAGGTGTCAGTGCATGGTCCTGTCACTCTTTCCTTTTAACAAATATATTTAAATCAATTTAAGACAAACTGCTATCTTTAGCATAGTAAAATGTCCATGAATGTGGCACATATCTTAATTTATTTAAGTTTTTTTTTACAACGTATTTCGTTCACCTTACATATTTTTATGTATAGGTCTGTAGATTTCTGTTTAGTCTTGATATTATATTTAATAATACCTAGGTATTTTTAAACATGTATATTATTTTATTTTGCATTAGTATATACGCCACACACAATGATATTAAGCTTGAGAATTTTTGCACGTATTTATCATGTCAACATTACAATTCCTTCCCCCTCCCCCTTTCGATCCTCCGCTCTCTGCTTCTCCTTCAACATTCCCACTATCACACCCACTTGGTTCTATAGAATGCCTGCATTCTGGGTTTCCCATATTAGAGAAACCACAAGATACTTAACCTTCTGGGTTTCATTCACTTCAGTAAGCTTGATGATCTTACGTTGCATCTATTTACCTACGAAAGACTCAAATGTATCTGTCCTTGTGGAAAAGTAGGACTCCATTGTGTACCTATACCACAGTTTTTGTGTCTATTGGTCTACTGATGTATCTACCAGTATTTCGATGTCTTCCACAATTTAGCTATTGTTAGTTGTGCTGCTGTAAACTTGTATCTCTATTTTACATTGATTTTTCTCTCTTTTGGAAAGATATTGGAGGAAGTATTTCTGGATCGATTGAATGGAGTATCTATCTTCAGCCTTTGGAGAAATCTCCATATTACCTTCCATAGTAGTTGTATCAGTTTACAGTCTCTCCAGCAATGTAAAAGAGTTCTTTTCCCCCCACAGCCTTACCAGCATCGATTGCTGTCTGACATTTGAATATTCATCATTCTCACTAGCATAACACGGTATATTATGATGTTTTGATTTGCATTTCTCTAATGGCTAAGGAAGCTGAACATCTTTTCTATATATTGAACATTCCTTTAATATATACATTAAATTCTGAACAAATGTTTGTATCTCTTATTTTCAAGAATTATTACAATGGTAGTTGCATTTCATCAAAATCATATCTTTTGAATTTAATGAGATAGTTTTAAGGTGAAATTTCTCAAAGAGAAATATTTCATTAGCATATTCTGTAGTAATGAAAATATGTTCTTTCATGAAGTAAATACAATGAGATAATGATTATTAGTTTTTAGACATTTTTAGATTGAATTGTATTTACTAATTTGTATATAAATCATTTGCATCTATGTACTTGAATGAAATTGAATATTTTCAAATGATCTGTCCCACAACTTCTTTTCTGATTTTCTTATCGATTACAATGGTTGCATAGGCTGAGTGAGTGAGAATATGAGTCCTGTCACTTTTTGTTTCCAATAAATTTTAGTGCAAGACTGAAAAAATTTGTTGCCTGAGTAATTGACAGAGATTACACGGCAAACTATCGTTCCTTGTGAGGAGCTACTTAATACTTTTGTATTTTTAAAGTATATTACTCAATCTTTTTAACACTGTCATAAGATTATGCATTTTTTAGAATATAATTACAGGACATTGTTGCCATCCTTCCAGAGGCCTGATCTCAATGGAAGTCACTCTCTACCCTCAGTGTCTCTTTCATTGTTTCAATAGTTAGTTCATGAGTTTTGCTTTGACTTATTCCTCGAAATAGGGTCCGACATTTTTTCAATTTTATGTAATTTTAAAATTTATTGGTACTGAACTTTTCCGGGCCTTCCTAAAAATCCCAGTTCCTGCAGCTCCTGATGGCCTATTTCTGTCGAATATTTACTGCCGGTACTAATTTTTATGCATGTTTTCTTTCTCTCTATTACTATGGGTGATTTATTTTATCACCGATGTTCCATTGTATTTAGGAAGAATGTTACAGACATGATTTAAAGCCTAGTATGATATTATCTGCCTCCAGAGGGGATTCCTGTTTGCTCGTGTCTGCACTCGCAGCCACCAGCACTCCACGACCATTAAAACTGATTTGGACATTGGCAGCAGTCTGAGGTTGAGCTATCCCCAAGGGGGGCGTCCCCGGCGTGTTTATTCTTACTGTTACGTGGACTTCCAGGGTCCTAGTACTTGCCAAGTGTGCGCTGCAAATTACTGCCCTATAAAGCACCACTAAAGTGCCAGCTTCCTCCCAAATTAGGAAATACAGGAAAAAATGGGCCAACCGCACAGCTTTCGTTGCTGTCCTGCAATCCTCCACCTGACCTGTCTTCTATTAATAACACCCCTTGCTGCCCTGGAGTGTTTGTTTGTCTAATTGGCCGACCTCTTTCCTACTGAGTACGCGTGACAAGGGAGTGCTTGTCACGGCAAGAGGCGGATGAAGGGGAAGGTAGAGCGGTAGCTATTGTCTACGGATTTTATTAAGTTCACCTTTTTTTAGCTCCTCCCCCTCCCCTTTTTTAATAACTTTGCTCTGTTCAACTTTTTGGGGCTTTTTTGCATTACTAATTCTCATTTTCATTATTTTTCTCTTCAATCGCACTTTTTAATCTTTCAAATAAATGTGTAGTTTTTCATTTTTTCCCAAAGTACATGAAGGGTTATATACTTTTCTGTGTTCAAAATCTGTTCACAATTAATCTTTTCAATATTATATGAATTTGTGTACATTTCCATTACAATTTATTTTTGAGCTATGAATTATTTAGAAGATATACTTTAAATTGCCAAGTGTGCAGAGGTTATCCTGAATTTCTTTTGTTACTGTGTTGCTAGTCTATTTTAAATATGGCTAATTTTGGAAGCCACATACCTGTGTTGTCTACGATAAGCCTCCCACCAGCTTTGCCGCAGATGCCCACTCTGACATGGGGTTATGGAGATAGCATAGGCCAAAGCAGCCATTTCTCTCTGTGCACCTGTGCAGGTGTCCAGTGGGTGGGGTTTTGATGTTAGGAGGCTGAAAATGCAACCCTCAGATTATGCTAGGGCTCGTTTTCTGAATATACCTCAGAAAGAAGCATAGCACTTGACAAAGCACATGCAGGCCAGGATCTCTTCATTCCAAACCTCTTCTCCCCACACCTGAAGTCATAAGCACTGCTCAGCCTCATCTCTGGGGATGTAGATTTGAGACGTGAGTCGTCCAAACACACTTAGCTGCCTCACAAATGAGCTCTTCCGCTAGACTCAGTGGTTCAGGGATGGACACACTGAGTGAAAGAAAAAATGGGCCCAGTTTGGTCACATGCCAAGGACATTTTGCTTTCACGCCATCATAAAGTCAAAAATTGTCAATTGGCCATGATTAAGTCTAGAACCATATTAACTTCTTTTTTTTTCCTTAAATAAACTCATTCACATGTGATTTGTTAATAGGGAAATTCACTTAACACAGAATCAAAATTGTGCTGGTTCATGAACAATATAACCTAAGCAAGAGGTATCCCAGAAAACGGAAGGCAGAATGATCAAGTCACAATCTTCATTTGACCACGGAAGTTTTCGGCATTAATCCTTTCCCCATAGGAAAGGCATGCAGCCTCCATCTTTTAAAAAGTAGGAGGAAGAACTCAAGGCTTCATTCCTGAATAGTGCATCCATCATAATCTGTGAAGTGGCTCTTGCTCCACTGCCCAGTTCCCCATGGGAACCCAACAAGGGCACGCTGGCTCATGGCCCCTCCATCTGCCTGGCTCAGCACACACCAAACAAGCACTCTAGATCTAGCTGACCATCATTTCCCCTCTATTGTTTCAGTACATTTTTAGTAACCACTGTGGCCACATCTGTTTGGACTGACAAGCCTGGCCGGGAAACCAATTATCTCCTCAAATCCCAGTTACTCTTCCCTTTTTGGTGTGCTCTAGTGTGTGCATTTTTTTTTTCAGAGCAAAATATTTTTCAGGATGGATATAATGTTTTACTGTAGAAACACCAATCTTTCCTTCAGTTTGTACTTTGTGTGAGTCAAATCTCCCCCACACTGTCAGTTTTTATTGATGTAAATTATAATAATATTTTTCAAAGATCTACAGATATAACAATTTCTCCTGTGGTTGCTTTACTTCAGACTTTACAAGTTTGAGGTTATGCTTAGGTAAGATTAGATTTTGGGGACTGGTGATATTGCTTAGCATGTATGAGTCTTTAGATTTGATCTCTAATACTAAAAAAAAAAAAAAATAGAAAAAAATAGTATTGCTGTTTCCCGCAAGTGAATCAAATTTTAGTGTTTGACCTCTAGAAAGTCTTTTGGCCTTAAGGATATTTAATCTTTTATTAATAAAAAGCCACCACTTTTCTATCATTTATTTTACCTTGTGTGATTATTCCATCTGTAATCTCAGCACTTTGTAACTGGTCTCATTATTTCTGTGTACAACTGCTTATGATACTTGATTCTTCATATTTTATGTTATTTTGGTAACTGTCTATCATGATCCATAAAATTTTACCTGTGGAATCTTCTTGTGACTTTAAGAGAGATTCTGTTTATTCTTTCTCTCAGAGACCTGGGAACTTATTGAAGCAAATTCCATTCTTTCATCTTTTGGAGACTTTAGAATGAAGTGGATTTGAGTTTGAAAGTTACCTGCTAATAAGACCGTCACTGGAAATCCTCTGTTAGAGCTGTTTTCTTCCTCTGTGCAAAGCTGCCCAGGAATGTGACCCTTCCCCTTAGCCTCGGGGATGGTCTATGTGACTCGGCCTTTCCTTGAGTGTACAACCTTTTGGGGTCTGTTTCTATGCTCTTCTCACAATGATTTCTCAGTCTGTCAAGAACTAGGGGCTTTCTCCTTTTGTCCTTCCTGAGAAGGAGCCCACGGAGAATGGAGACTGCTTTTGGGGCCCTCCACGTCTAGGCTCTCAGGGTCTTTATAACAGTCCTTCTTTCTGCTTTGATGACTTGCGTCATATTCTTGCCGGGTTATCTCTACACATAAAAAGGATTTTTTATTCACTTGTATGTCTACGTATACATGCACACGGAGTGTGGTGGGTGTGTGCATAGGTGTGTGCTGTGTTACAAAACTCAATCACATAATTGGTCTGCCCACCATCTTGCTGGATTGTGAGGTCTCTTATTATGACTGATCTTTATGTTTTGTGTTTCTGTGTTTTTAAAAAATTGTTATAACTGCAAATATTATCATGGGAAAGTGTTATTTCAAACACTAAGTTTGTTTAAGCCTGTACTTCACAGTAATCAACTATACTGAAATGAAAATACAGGAAAAATGTAATCATGATGGTCAGGTACTTCATAAGCCCCAATGTTCCTAAAGTGAATAGCTCATTTTTTGCCTCTAAGAACTTACAATGCAGGTACTTAAAAGTGTGAAATTAATTTGGATTTATAGACACTCTGCAGTGAGCATTTTTATACATTAGACTCAAATAGAGGTCAAAGAATATTTTCTCCAGTAATTTTTTTTTCCCTTAACTACCTAGAGTGATTAAAGGTTAGGCTAAAGAAAAGCACACTACATAGTCTCAACCATTCCTTCAGTACTGTTAATTTGTGATTTTCTACAACTGGCCCCAATTTTTTTACATCCCATAAATATTACTGTTAAGTTTGTTGCTGATGTTGGAAAATGTAAGTATATTTCTACTCCATATGAAAATAATGTAAATAATAAAGAATGCTAAAGATCATAGAATGTAACACATTTTAGTATAATAAGATCTTGCAATTAAATCAATGTAGAACTGATTCAGCATTTGTGTGTGTGTGTGTGTGTGAGTGTGTGTGTGTGTGTGTGTGTGTGTGTGTGTGTGTGTGTGAAATCCACCGTGTCCAATATTCTTTACACAGACATGAGGTAAGAACATTACTACCTCATCACCACCTATTATGAAGGTTCTAAATAGCATGGATCATGTATGGCTTCTCTCCTGGTAAGTATCTGGCTCTATGGCTGACCCACACACAGGACACCTGTCATTATAATGATTCCTGTAATGGGTTAGTGTACTTGGCTAACTGGACTAAAGCTCTTCTATCTTATCCATATTTTGGTACTAAGTATTTTCCACAGCTATAAAGGAAAAGGAACAGTGTTAAGCCAACTCTTCAGAAAATACTGATCACTTTGGAATTTAATTTCAATCCCCTTTATTATTCTTTGTGTTTTAACTTTGCTTTATACATCATTTTTTTTCGGTGTATCCAGCCAGGTAGCACATTGGTGAAAGATATATGACAATATTTTGTCAATAATCACATTAGGTTTTTATAAGAACCTGATGGAAAGAAAAAAGTAAAATCAATAAATTCATGCTGTTGGAAATTTTGATGAGTGGGAGGACAACTGTGTTTGCCACCGATCTATTAATTTGTCTCAACTTACTTATACAAACATGTTTCCCAGCACACCTAGACCAAATTACTAAAAATTTCTAGGTATAGTATGTAATTAATTATGACATTTTCTCTGGAAACTTAAAGGAAATTACATGTTTGAATCTGGATTTTCAAATGTTAAATTAGAAAATAAGCTATCTCTTTTTAATGAGCTAAAGAAGGGAGAGGGGAGGGATTTGTAATTTTACCACAATATGCATATGCACAAAATACTCAAGTTTAGTGTAAACTTTATGCATGGCACTTACACATATCAATAAAATGGGGGGGGGGGAGAATGTTGATTATATTTTATATAAAAGAAAGAAATTCTCAGAACTTCTGGGAAAATAAAACTTCTATTTTTTAAAATTAGTATTAGTTAATGTAGGTTCCAACATGTTTTCTCCATAAGTGAGACTATCATTGATTCAATTAAACTGACAATTTAATTGGATATTACTCACAAGAATTGTTTTTTCATTGATTTCTAGTACACATGTAAAAATCTACACAAAATCAAATTTAATTAAACCATACACTTCTAAATTGTTTAGAGGGATTGAACAGTAGGGATTGCAGTTTTCAGAAGCCATTTCTTTGCCTGCCATTTTTTTTGAGTGGAAGAACCGTGGGTTAGACTAGTTTTAGAGATTCAATAGTTTCTTGACATTGACACTACACTTTAAACTATTTTTAAAAATAAACTAATTTTTCCCCTTGGCCAGAGATCTCCTTGATGCTTGTCACTTGTCATTTGAAACATCAACTCTTAAAATTTTAGGATATGAAAAAAAATAAAAACTCAACAACTTTAAGTCTAATTATAGATGATAAATTCAAGCAGAAATACCATGAAAACACTCATTAAATAGCATAATATGATTAATTGCCGTTTTAGATAAAATGTTTTGTTTTTTATTGATTGCTTCATAATATAATTTCAATTTAATTGTTTTATTTTAAAATGCTAGTATAAATAAAAATAAATATCTTGTTCACAACATAGTATGTCAAGGACTGTGAGATGCTTAATTTGCTGGGGTTATATACCTCATGTGTAAAAAAAAATTCTTGAGATAATCAACTGAGAAAGAGTAAGATTGATTTTGTTTCACAGTTTTGGAAGTTTCAGCCTAAGGTTGGTTGGCCCATTGTTTTAAGTCCTGTGGGGAGTCAGCACACCACGGCGAGGGCACATGGCAGAAAGGCTACTCACTCTTGGCAACGGGAAGAGGGAAACAAGAGGAAGGAACCAGGGTCCCAATATAGCGCTCACGGGTGCAACCTTAATGACCTAAATCCCTCAAGTAGGGCCACTCCTGAAAGTTCTGCCATCTCTCAGAATCTCTGTGGGCTGCAAACTAATTTTAACCATGGGCCTTTGGAAGACTCTTAATACCCAAATGTTAGTGCTTCCTCAGTTTTGTCAGGACACTAGTGTAAAGCCCCAGTTTTCCTGGTTTTTAGTGCATATAAAATGCACACATCCTTCTATTTACAAAAAGCCCTATCCAGTTCAAAGTGGTTTTCCACACTATATATGAAAAAAGCAGAATACTGATTTTTTTTTCTAACATTATAACTACAAGTGAAGTGCATAGTTGATTGTTTCTATAATTTGATGATTACTTTAAGTTATTCTGCAAATAATAATAATAAAAAAAACTTACACATATGCTAAACAAAGTTCATATATGGTGTGCCACAGCCGAGCAGTTTTTTCTGGTGATTATTTCAATCAATACTGCTCTCATTCCCTTTGCGTTTGCTTCATAACATCCAAGAATTAGTCACAGAATAAAATCAGTAAGACGGGGACACTTGAATAAAACCCCCAAACCAACACTTCATTGAGAAATTCCTTTGAAGAGGTTAAAACATTGAAACTTCCACATGGACATTATGATTTTTTCTTATAGAGATGCCTTCTATATACAAGCAAGTACATTTGGTGCAAGTTAAGATATGTATTTATGTCGACTTTGATTGGGCAGGTGATTCTGAGCACCCTCCCTAGACACAAAGAGTGTTGTTGGAGTCATGCAATCATAACAGGGAGTAAATTACAACAGTCCACAGGCAGAATGGAAGTTGCTTCCCCTGGAGATTGTGGGAGGCGGCCAGGGTTCTGTGGCTCCTCTGACACATCCTCTAACAGACAGTTCTGAGAATATTCCAGCCAAAACTTCTATTCAAATTGGTCAGTCTGATCTTACAACACAGCTGCTCAGAGAGAGTGAATGGGGCTTTTGAATTCCTGCCAATCAAGCCTCCACATGGACAAACCAGCTCTGATCTACTCAGTACAATGCAGTGCTTTCAGAATTTAAATTTTTCTGCCACAGAGCAGAGAGGCACAACCTTGGCAAATACACTGCATGTTTAGAGACAGAAATAACAACAGTCTCAAGCCATGGTGACCCATTGCAAGAAATAAGTAGAATACTTCTATTTCTTCTGAAGAAATTATCAGCTTTTTTTTCTTGCTCATCTATTTCTCTTACTAAATCACGGACTGTTGGGGGTTGTGTTTCTCAGTATATCACACATCACCTAAGCATTCCCAAATGCACCACAGGTATGGAGTGATTTTATTCTCTTTGTCCCTGGGGTCCCACATCTCCACACTGTGGTCGCCTTTGACTCTATAAGGGAAAAGTGACTTCTATTACTTTTAAACTTGAGCCCTATTCCTCATTAGGAGATACCATCTATAAATCATTTTATGGTTAAAGTGGTACCCTGCCTGCACGCAGATAGATACAGGACAGAAATGCCTTACCCAGGCAGCAAAGCTGCTTGGCTTAGATGACTTTCCTGTCAATCATCACCGAGGTTAAGAGAGGAAATGTTCAAGCAAACACTGAGCTTGTAATGAGTCTTTCAATGAAAGAAATAGGAAAGGCACTACCATATTTGGGTGAAAAGGTCAAATTTCTGGACTGTTCTTAAAATTGTTAAATTATGTTTGTAGTACATTTACATGCATTTAAAAATATGGAAATTTCTGGAGAAGCTCAGTTCATATAACAGCTTCTCTTTCTCATTAATATTTGTTTATTGTCTATTTCTGCTTTAAAAAAAAAGATAAGAATCCTTGAGAAGAGAATCTGGTTAATCTTGTTAATGACTATATATTCACCTAGAAGATATTCAGAAGCCCTACCAAGTAACAAGAAAACAGAATTTGAAACTGGTTGTCAGACACATTTTTACTTTCTGAATTATTTCATGCTATTAGACATTATTTGTAATTTGGAATGTTTATAATGAGCCCAGTATAGCATATAAATACGTGGTAGTCCGTTTGATTTGTGTCTTTTTCTTTTTCATTACTGAGGAATGAACTCAAGGCCTTGCACATACTAGTAACGAACTTCATTCTCTACCTCCTTCCAAAGAAGGAGAGTTGGAGTGGTAGTAGTTGCTTTTACTGAAACTTGTTTCATTTCTCTTAAAATAGTCTTAATTGAGACATTACAATACATACCAGCTCTGAATCGAATTTCCTGGCATAGAATCCCTGCTTTGATGCCAGCAAATTTCTTTCTTCACTGGTGAAATAGACTAAAATATCTTTGTCTTTATGCTGTTTTTATCAGGATTAAAAGAAAATGCATTCAAAATTTAGCAGAAGCCAGCGTGGTGATGTACACATTGTGACCCAGCACTTTGGAAACTTGAGCCAAGAGGACCCCTAATATAAAGGCAGCCCAGGCAACTCAGTGACTTAGTGAGACCCTGTCTCAAATATATATATTGAAAGAGCTGGGGATGTGTTTGGGGAGGTCCTCGGTCCATCTCCGGTATTACAAGCAAGCAAACAAAAATATTTAGCAGAGCACATAGCATAAAGCAGGCAATTAATTGTTATTATTACTAATTAAGTATAGTAAAATAGGGCAAGCAAAACATAACAGTTCTCTTTTAACAAAGATCTCAAGAAGATCATTGCAAATGACACAGCTAACAACTTTTGTTTTATAAGGTGCATATAAACCATAGAGTGAAAGCAAATTCTTGAAACATTTGCCCATTAAGACAAACAGATTTCTTATACTCTTTTTATGATATTAAATAATAAATATCCAGATTACACTGCATTAAAATGTTATCTGAACATCACCATGTCATAGAAAAATTCATCATGCAAAGCATCCATATACTTTGTTCTGATAATATTATGTTACATATTTTGCCAGACTTTCATAATATCTTATTTCTTCACTCAGTATTTTAAACAAAATCACTTCTAAAAATTTAGATTTAAAAGAACAAATTATAAATTACCAATCACTGACCACTTCATTGCAGGACTGTGTTTTACTAACCATAATATCTAGAAACGGGTATGATGTGGGTAACAGGAATGTTAATAAGGAACTATATGCAACTGAGGTTGGCTTCCAATCTGTCTCATTTCTTTTTCACCTCGCCCATTTCAGTGTTTTTAAGTGTATTGATATTGTTGTAATTCTTGTACACCAGAAACCACTCACACAAATCACCTCTTTACTTAATCACAGTTTAATTCTATTTAACAATCAAAGGGGCTACCATTAAAATGGCTTTGATTTTAAGATGAAGCAAATTTCTTTTCACTGGATCATTTTGCCTTTAGTTAATATTTAGGTAAATATTTTTCAAAATAGATTGGAGAAGATAACAAACGTGTCTAGTACAGGAAAGACAGAATAATACACTCTCTGGAAATTCACACTCAGATCGTTCAGAGTGTCCTCACTTGGACTCAGGGCCTTATTTTTTGGGAAACATATAGACATATTCTATATGTAGTGCAGACCAAGGTAGAATGGGGATGATATGAAATAGAAAAAACAGAATTGTCCATTTGAATCAAATCAACATGACTTGCAAAAATATGTGCAGGACCGGAAGACAGATGGCTGGTCTCTCAGACATTCCAGTTTGAGAAAATCAGTCATTCCTCTTCTCAACTTTAATGTATAAGTAAAATCTTGAATTTAAGTGAAATTTTATGTCTGTACACAAAATGGATCTACTACATTTTTTTTGTAGGATACCATTATGCATTTTTCATAACCTTTTAAAGCTGAAAGGTCAGGAAGGCAGGGTTGCCCTTTACAGGGCTCATCAATAACAACAAAATTGTTAGGTTGAAAAATTACAAATTTTCTACAAAAATTGCACTGGCATTGCGTAGCAATTTCCAGTCCTTCAATATTTCACTTACAGCTAACTTTTTAAACTAAAATGTTACCCTACATTGAAGTTATAACAAGATTTTATCACAAATATGTTTGCGACATATGCATTTGTATTTATATTTAAATTATTTGGATTCATGCTTCTGGGGATTGAACCCAGGACCTTCACACTGAGCTGCATTTCTGGCTCATTTATTACTTTTTTGTAAAGAACTCATCCTTTTTCTAATCTATAAGTAGAAATTTGGAATAATTGCTTTCATCCTACCAACTCACTTTGCTACTCTCATCTATGTATTTTCAATTTTTTGAAGGAAAAGATAAATTTCTGCCACTACATCATGAAAATACTACAAAAATTCCTAGAAGTGACACAGGAATTCACTATTAATTGCTAACTGGGCATACAAGATCTTAAGGCATACAGTCCTTGTTTTAAACCTCTAGTTACTATAGTGAGTAGTTGTTAATGTGTTGTCCTTTTTCTCCTTTTCAAATGATAATTGACTAAAGAGTTGAGCAGAGATTAGAGGGTACATTGTTCTACAAATGGCTTGGGTTGATGAAGCCAGATTTCAAAGGCAGTAAAGAATCACAACTAAATAGGGTCTTACTAAGTCACTTGATTGCCCAGGAAGGACTTGCCTCAAACTCCCAAGGTGTTTCCCCACTGTGCTTGGCTTTATTTATTTTTAAATCCATCAAGTAGCTTGTCAGAGTGGTAAAAAGGTCTAACTTTGGTGTCAATGCTGGGCTAAGTTTTTGTCTCAGGTCTCATGACCACTAGAAATGTCTAGTTAAAAGGTATATGTTTCACTAGTACCACTTGATTTTCTATACCCAGAATAAACATTCAAGGGAAAAAAAAAAAGATCCTGAATGTGGAAAGAAAGAAAATCAGCAAAACCCAAACCAGTACCTTCTTATTTCTGCTCTGACATATACACAAACCCTAGAAGTAGTTATATCTATCTTTAAACGAAAAGAACTCAAAGCCTGAAAGAGAATGACTTTTATTGAACCTATAAAAGAACTGTGATTCCTGAGCCAACTGCCTCCCTGAAATCAACAGAGACCGAAAAACACAGAGAAGCAGCTGAAATCAGCTCTTGTGGATGAGAGGCTGCTGGATCATAATTGGGATCTTCTGGAAAAAGTGTACAACATGAACTATCAGGTGGGCATTTATTACAGTAGGTACCTGAAGGTCCTTAAAAGTCTCCATGGCCAGATGATGTACTTTGGTGAAATGGTTGGATCACAAGGGCTCTTACTTCACCGAGTACATTAAATCAGTGATGAGCTCCTTATGTGCACATTATTTGGAAGTGATATAAAGAAGAGATAGGGCCTAGTAGAATGGAGTGGATGGTGAAAGCAATATATTCAGATCTTGAATAGTCCCTTCCTCCCTGGCCCCGCCCCCTCCTCTCTGTTGCCAGGAGGCCACGAGGTGAGCAGTTTTCTCCTCTATACCTTTCCACCATGATGTTCTGATTAACATCAGCACCACAAAAATAGAATCATGTGACTATGGAACAAAAAAAATATAGGTGATATGCTAAGAAGATAGAGAAGCATTTAAAATACTCTTATGAAAGCAGGGGACAACTTCAAGATTGTAAGGTATGTGCACATGGAACATGAACAGAAAAGGGAGTGAAAACTAAAAGTGCCTGAAGCAACAGTCAAGCAGTCACTAAAACCTTTTCCAAAATCAATGATAGACAAAATTATAGGTGATCATGAGGTACAGTGAGCACTGAGAATGATCACATGTGGGCACAGTTTTCAAGCTACCAGAAAGGGAACAAAACAGAAATTGTAGAAGAAGTTGTAGGTGGAAGGTAGGTGAATAGTTCCCTGTAGAAGAATAAGATTAGAATTATATGGGCTTTCTAGCTTCTTTTTTTTTTTTCTTTCCCAGTGTTGGGAATCGAATTCATGCTCTACCCACTGATCTCTACTTGTAGCCTTTGGCTTGAGCACCAGAAACCATGCTTACAAAAGAGTGGGGAGTGAAATATTTGGCCTTTAAAGAAAAAAACCAATAACTTGAAATTTTAGATAAAGTAAGTTATTCTTTATACTATAGAGATGTTCCTAGAAAAAAAAAAAGAGCAAAAACCAATGCAGCGAATCCAATGCTTGCACACCTGCCTGGCACAAAACAGTGCAAGCAGCTCATTCTGGAGCAACAGAATGATACAGACAAATCTACTTAATGAAAAGAAGAGCCAATATATGAAGGCAAAGATAAAATCATCTTTCCAATTCTTACTTCATCAAATATATGATGTTTCAAGCAATAGTTCTGATGCACTTTTGATAATAGCACATGGATAAGTGAAATCAATAATACAAACATCACCCAAGACATAAGGGAAGAGTTGGAAACGCTTTGTCGGAGGTCAGTGCCCTGTATGTGAAGTAGCATGGAGTTTTTATAACGACCTTAGTGTATGTTAGAAACTCTAAGTCAACCATTGGACTTTAACCAAAGAATAGAGCTGTTATGCTAAGAAGGTAGAAAGAGAAGCATTTAAATTACATTTATGAAAGCCCAGAAGGTAGGGAGAAGGAAAGAAAAGATAAGGGCCTAAAATCATAACTTCTATAGACATGTAGACATCAACCCAGATATTTTAATAGCCATCTTGCAGTTGAATGACCTAGAAATGCCAATTTAAAAAAATGAAGAACCAAAACAAATAAAAGCCAATTATAAATTATAAAACCTCTGTCTTAAGTATAAATAATTGAATAGATTAACAAAGAAATGATTATGAAATTCTCTTTCCACAAATCAAAAGATAGACATCTATAGTAATTTTAAAACCTCAAACTCTAAAATAAAAGAGTCATCAAATAGGGGTATTTCCTAAGACAAAGAGTAAGTTTTGCATGGAAACCCACCAATATTTTATATGTATTGCTGAGATAAACACTAATAAACTTCAAAATAAACACGTATACTTTTATAGAGCTCTTTAAAATAAGCAAAACTTATTTTCAGTAAGAATACAATCGATATAGACAACATTTTATTGTTATAACTTAATTCATTTTTTCAGAATAGCTTCTTCAATAACAAATATAAACGTTGTGCAAGTGGAAGATTCATTATATGAGTGTCTCGTTATGGCAACCAATTAAATCTTAATAGATCTGAAAGAATAGAAACCCCTAAAAGTATGATTTCAAATTTCAATGAAATCATATGTGCATATTGGAAAGATAGCTGAGAAACTCCCAACTATTTGCAGATAACCACATTGACAACCCCTATACAGACACATATAGACTACTAAATAACACATAAGTCAAACAAAAATCTTAGTTGATATTAAAAACAACTTGACATAAACAAGATAATATTCAACGTATCTAAATGTGTGGGATGCAGCAAATTGGTTTTTAGAGAGAAAATTATAGCATTAAAATGCACCAATTACAAAAGAATGATATACAATATCTAAGTTTGCACCTGAGGAGTCTGTGGAGCAACAAACAACTTCTGCCTAAGGAAAACAAAGGAATGGAAGTAACAAAAATCAACAAGAATCGATGAAGCACAAAATGGGAAAACAGTAGCAAAAGTCTAAATAAAGCAAAAAAAAAAAAAAATGCAAACAAATGATGCTTTTATTCACAAGCCACCAAAGACAGAGAGAAGAAAAACATGGTTAATGTAAGCACCAAAGGAGTATTGTCAAGTTTGGCCTCATGACATAAAATATTTATCATGTATGAATAAAAATTAATTAGTTCCTTCAAAAAATCACATAGTAAAACTCCCACAAAGAAAACACTTACATTGAATAGAGATGATAGATACAAAAACAGTCATAGACAAACAAAATTGAATTAATAGCTTTCCAATAAAAGAAACATCAGAACTGATGGCTCACTGTTGAATTCTATCAAATGATTAAACATACGTTTTGAATGTCTTCCACAAGAATAAGAGGATTATTTCTTAACTCACTTGTGAGCGCCACCTAGCAATAGCAATAGCAAGTTGTTCAAGATGGCGGATCTTTACATTTTCGCACCTTACCTGACCAGGTGACCAGACAAAGGCGGAAAGGTAATGATGTTGGGATGAACTTGGCCTTGAGCCAATGCCTTAGATCTTCTCGGAAAGATTGTGAATCCTGCCAATAGAAAGAGGCAGGGGTGGGACCTGTGACGTAGAGATTTAAGTCAGTACCAACGTTTTCAGTGTGCCTCTCTCCACTCACATGTGGGAAGGTCACCCTTTTTGCAAAAAGAAAATTAAAGCCTCATACCCTGTAGTCCATGCTTCCCATGTCCATCCTTTGTTGGGACAGGAAAATTTCTACAAGCCGTTTCTAACACACTTAACCAAGCTAGCATTACTTTTGTACCAAAAACCAGGTACAAAAAAAAAAACCCAAACAAACAAACAAACAAACAAAAACAGAGATTACAGAAAAAGAAAACCAGAGATTAACATCTATTATGAATCTAGAGGAATGAACACTATATATAAAACAACTATCCATAGACAATAGTAATACACCCAAGGAATTACTTTATCTCAGTTACTTTTTTGTTGCTGAGACACAATATCCAATATCCACAACTTAAGGAAGATTTATTTTAGCTGACAATTCTTGAAGGACACAGGGGCAGCTGGCAACAGTGGAAGCACATGGTAGAGGTCTGGCAAAAGAGAAATTGTTTACCCTATGATGGACAGGAAGTCAAAGGAATAAAAAAAGGCAAATTTCGCATATATCCTTCCAAGGCATGCCGCAATGATCTGCCCCTTGTGGAGCAAGCCCCAAGATGCACCCCTTCTGGGTCAAGTGCCAGTGATCTGCCTCTTCCTACCAGGCTGCAACGAATAGCACATTTAATCTGCTGGTATTCCACAGCATTCAAATAGATGAGGCTGGGGGACATTCCAGATCCAAATGACAATATACACATTGCAACCAAATAAAATCTTCTCATTTATGGGACAAAAGGCCGATTTATAATTTCAAAAAAATTACTGAAATCCATTGCCTATCAGCCTAAAAATGAAAGCACATACTATCATACCAGTGAATGCATAGAAAGCATCTGACAAAGTCCAACTCCCTAGGTGAGAAAGTGCCTCAGGAAATGACAATGATATCTTTTCTCATTACTATTTTATATCCACTGAAGGTATTAGGAATAGAAAGAGGCACATATTAGATCAATGGAAATAAAGTTCTTTATGTATACATATGACATAATTATATGAAAATCCCCTAAATTAATAATAATCATAATGCCTACAATCAAATGTGAAAAGGGTGAAGTCCCAGAATAAAATATTATGCAAATATGTAACTAAATATTATATTAGTATGCAAAAGCTCATTGTTGTTTTATATAAAACCAAGGCCAAATAAAATTTTAAATAAAATAAAAACATTTGAAACAACTCAAAAATAAAATACATTAGGTGCAAATCTGACAAAAATATATAACTACCTAACTACCTGTTTTTTTTTAATTTTACAGAAATGAAAGAAACTAAAATGATCTCATTAAAGAGACAGAGTATTGTGTTCATAGATTAGAAGAATTAATATTTCTATGAAGACAGTTTTACTGAATCCACCTATAGTTAAAACAGAGATCTGTTCAAAAGCCTCAGCAAGCTATTTTATAAATATGACAAATTTCCAAAGGTTATCAGGAAAAACAAAATATTTAGAAAACTCAGCACAATACTGAAAGACAAGAAAGCTGTAAAGTTTATGCTAAACAATATTAACAATAGTAACAGCGGGAAAAAATTCCTCAATGTAAAATGCAAAGCGATACAAATTATGCAAGAAAATATTGGAGAAAAATTTTACGTGATTATGTGACTATGAAATTGTTAATAACTTTTACATGTTGACTTAAAATGATAATTTGGAATTTTCTATTACAACTTAAAACTTTTGCACTGCAAAACACACTCTGAAGAATATAGGAATTCAAGTTCTAGTACAGGCAAAAAATATCTGAATACTTTATCTGTGATAAGGAAATAGGTTCCAAAATACCAAAAGACTTCTTAAAATTTAATAAGCAAACAAACAAACCTCGAAAACATGGGCAAATGATCTGAAGAGACACTTCCCAAAGGAAATTATGTAGATGGGTAATAAGCATATTAAAAGTAGCTCAATGTAATTTGTCAGTGAAGAATTGCAAATTAAAAGAACAGTAAGACACCATCACATAATTATTAGGATGGATCAGTTTCTAAAGCTTGCAATGCCAACCTCTAGTAAGCATGCAGGTCAACAAGAAATCTCCTTGTTGCTGGTACCAGTGGCAGCAGAACAACATAGAACATCGTTTGGCAGTCTCTTTCCAATCTAGAGATCATGTTTATCATATTTCCACTTACCCATTTAATTTGAAATTTTATTTCCACAGATATTGCTGCACATAACTGTTTACATTGATTGAGTCCTTGTTGCCAAGAAGTGGAAGCAATCAAAATGCCTTTCAATAAGCGAAAGGAAAAAAAAATTATATCAGTTCCTAAAACGGTATTCAGTAGAGAAGAGAAATGGATGACCAACCTATGAAAAGACATTACACAACACAGTATATCTCCAGGTAAAAGGAGCCAATCTGATAATTCTGCATACTGTGTCCTCTCCAGTACCTCACATTCTGGGAAAGCAAAGGCAGAAAAGGAAAGA
This sequence comes from Ctenodactylus gundi, assembly GCA_004027205.1. Lineage (NCBI taxonomy): Eukaryota > Metazoa > Chordata > Mammalia > Rodentia > Ctenodactylidae > Ctenodactylus > Ctenodactylus gundi. The sequence goes on along the minus strand of PVKB01003337.1, from coordinate 4,737 downwards.
TTAATAATTCCAGAAGACAGGATAAGATGGCGGAGAGGAAGGGAGAAGAGGAGAAAGAGAAATATTGTAGTTGAGGTTGTCACAACTGTTCTATGGAACTCAGTGATTGCAGATACGTGACTTTGATTGACGTGCCCACATCCACTGAACTTAGAGACCACAGGGTAAAACTTAATACGTGCAATTTTTTTTAAAGTCAGGAATTTGGAGAACCTTAGGGAAGAATTCATACAAATATAAGAGAATCCAACTGTGATGCAAATGCATGAAACTGTTCACTGATGGGAATGGGAATACGGAGGAAGGTGCTAACTCTCCCACAGCTGGGTAGAGCCGAGGCTGAGAAAGGAAAGGCAATAGGATCCTCACATAAGCACTGACTGGTTGAGGGAGGTGATTCCGCAGGTTAACAGTCCTGATACCGCTGTAATTGTATTTCAGAATGTAATACTTCAGTAAACAGATGTCTGATGGTGAAGGGTGAGAGCCTGGCTTCCAGTTACCAGGATGAGAATTTACTTATAATTGAAATGAAGAAGTCAAAGTAATCGATGTGGTAACAAATTAGAGCTGGGGTCATTAGTATCGACCCCTACTTAGCTTCATTTAGATCCAAATGGACACATACGGGAGAACCTGTAGGCAACTGATGAAAACAGCTTTGTGTGCACACATGAATTTCCTTGCTTCTTTAGCTGAGAGGAACAAAAAAGAAAAGATTCACAAAGAACAATGAAAACACTTAAGGCCAGGGGCTCCTTTTTAATACCATTATTCAAAATATAAGCCTCCCACAGAAATGGCTGATTCTGAAACTCGGAAAGTATGCAAGATTCTGCTGGCATATCTTGTAGTGTTAGGCAGGAAGAGAGGGCTCCATTTTTTTTTTAATTTAAAACTTTGTCTGATGGGGTAGTATAGAGCGTAGAGTCATCTGACCTGGCTGCCACTGGCCTGAGTAACTAAATAAAGTGATTTTGGAACGACCACTTACAGTCTAAAATAAAATCTGTGAGTCTATACTAACACAAAGGTATCATTGTACTTGCTATAGTGGCACAGGCTTGCATCCTAGTGCTCTGGGAGGCTGAGGCAGGAGGATCACAAATTCAAGCCCTGCCTAGGCCACTTGGTGATACCTTGTTTCAAAATAAAACACACAGTGGACTGGGGATATATTGCTCAGTGCAAAGGCCCTGGTTTCAATTCATATCGCAGGAGGAAACAAGTAAAGAAGAAGAGAAAAAAAAAAGAAAGAAATCATTGGATGGATTAATAAAAGAGAAAGAAAGAGATATTTCAAGTCTAGAAAATTGCAAACGGTTTTATAAATACTCTAGGCTAATGAAAATAGCAAGACACTCCAGCTGCCAAAACACGGTCTGTGCTAAGTGACTTTTCTTTCAAACAGTAAAGTGTGCAAAGGGACCAGGAGGACTTGACCTCTGCTTTGGCTGGTGGTTACCCAAAATGCCAACAGGCATAACTCACGCTGAAGGTGAGTGCCCTTCACTGACATGCATCTGTCTTCTTATGAGAATGTAGTCTAATTATGATGAAAACACAAAAATCTCAAATAAGGGCCATCCTATAAAATAACTGGACTCTTCTACACTGCCAACATCTTTGTAAAACAAGACAAATCTGAAGAGACTAAAAAGAAAGTAGTTTCAACAATGGGCTCTCACCGTACTTATGACTTAGTCATGAGCATTGTGTTACAACAAAAGAAAATATAGAGAAAGACGGTGAATACATCAATGCAAAAATCATTAGAATTATAATGCTGACTGAAAATAAAATAAAGTAATACAATTTGAGTGCAATAACTAATATAATCTAAAAATATATCCAACAAAACAGAATCACTCTTATGAGAACATGACTGTTAGCAGTCAGCTTTCCATTACTAAAATAAATAACTGAGATAACGTCTAAAAAAATGAACGGTATATTTGACTCAGAGTTTTGGCAGTTTCAGTCCCTGACTGGTTGGTTGCACTGCTTTTGGTATGTGGTGTGAGGTATTACAGCATGGCATGTGCCTGCGGAAGGGGATCACAAGCAGGGGACAGACTCGCACTATTCCATTGAGCTAACAGCTACAATGTGCTGGAGGCTTCTCACCAGACCTCACCTCTTGAAGATAAAGTTTTAACCACTTCGTAGTAGAGCCATACTCGGGACTGTCTTTACTAGGTTGGTCTTTGGGGGAACACATAAGATTAAGTCATACAAACACATGGATGTATGTAACACTGTGCATGCATTATGTATTTATGCACACATATAAATATACAACCAAGGAGACCCTGAAAAGACCTAGGGTCATTATGTGCAGAACATGTTACAATTATTCAAATTTTCCCAATGGAGGACTTAACAGAATTAGAAATAAGTATCAATTATTTTTACTGAAGTAAGCTTCCTGCCAGTTTTTAGCCTTCAAGAAAATAAACAACTTTTTAAATCTATCTATCTATGTGAAATATATATTTTGCTTATAAAACGCCCTCCACCCTCGCCTTCCCTCTATGCAGGCATTCTGTTCACAGTCATACATTCCCACACATATTTGCCAGCCCTGGCCCCCAAACACTTTCTCTTTCTCGAGTCTCTTCTGCAGAAAATGCAGCTTAAAAACAAAGGAGATAATATTTTGATCCAAACAATCTGTAAGAAAAAAGGGATAAGTTCGCACAGCCAAATCTTAGAGGGAGTGTTCGGTCATTCAAACAAGCGGAAATGTGATAAAAAGACAACTTCTAATAATATTCTATATTAACCCTCAACCATCAAATGATTAATTACCTAACATTTGTACACTCAGTTTTCCTAAGTTCTAGTATTCAGTACTTGTAAGCAGCCTAGTTTTTAGAAGAGCGTTGCGTAGACAACTGGACAGCCAGTCAGTCATTTACAGGGACAAGCAAATTGAGGTCTTCTGACTAGGATTACTTACTACTGAGCACTTTCTCTGTGACTCTGAATCCAAATCTCCCCTGGAAAGTGGTCATTTCAGATAGGAGATCCTGAGACTTACATCAGAAAGATTTTCTGGGACAATTACACCAAAACCATCAGTGTAAAATGTCAAGGATGTTATTGCAAAGAACCTTTACTCTGAGCTCAAAGAACTCCTCAAATTAATTCCTGCTACACCACCTGTATAGACTCCGATAAAGATCTGCATCCAAATTCCCGATATTAAAATCTCATCTCAAGATGTAAGTGGATGATTACACTCTCCTTTAAAAATAATGTTTTCATAAAGTGTTGGCAAATTCCAAGCACTCTTGAAAAATCTACTCATACTTTCTCTATATACACTTTTGGCTAAAATTATGTTTATTTTCTGATTTACTTCTTTTCATTACACCTTTACTATTATGGGTTTTTGAGATTTAATAACTTGTTCATTTAAAACCTGCAGGATGCCTGTAGATAACAACTTTTTATTTGGAGATGAGGGGAGGCGAATATGTGCTATAAGAAGTATTTTTTTTTCAAACACCATTTGACATCATGCAATTTCTCGTCTGAGGAATGCAAATTTCACTAAATTGCATTTCTGTCTTCTAAAATAGCATGAAACACTGTAGAAGGCAGAGGTACTATTTCTAGTTCAGATTGAGATCCGGCGTGTCTTCACCACTGGGAGAAGTGCCAGGTATTTATTTTCAACAAGGTTTATGTACAGGATCTGTAGCAGAAGTCATAGGTCCCGTCTGGAAACCATGAAATTCTAAGAATTTTGATTCTGTATGGTATCGTTTGAATACTGTTATACTTTTATTATTTTTCTTAGTATATACTTGAGATATGCAATAATTGCATTCCACTTGGGAAATTGTTGCACGTACAAATTGCATCTGAATCCCTTTTGTTTCCCCTTTATTATGGTGCCTTTAAGGGCTAGCTGAGGCAACTTTGTCAAACAGAAAAGGCGACAAAGAGGGGGGGGGGACAGAAAACAGGCCTGAATGTGGACCCTTTCTGGCCCTCCTATTTTGCACGGTCTCTGCCTAATGGATGGTATGATAGAAATACACATGCAAATGCACATGAAGTCCATCACAACAGCAAGGAAGAAGTAAAGAAAATGAGGATGTGTACAAATACCACAGTTTGTGTAGCCACTGTGGTCTGTTGATGGGTATTTTGGTGACCTCCACATTTTAGCTATTGTTAGTTGTGCTGCTATGAACATGGGTATACATATATCTCTGCTATGTGTTGCTTTGGCCTCCTTTGGATATATTCCCAGGAGGGGTGTCGCTGGATCGAAGGAGATATTTATTTCCAGTCTTTTGAGAGCTCTCCATACTGCTTTCCAGAGTGGTTGTATACTATGCATCAATAAAGTCCAACAGCGTGGAAGCTTTTGCAGGCAAATGGAAGAAGCTTGAGAACATCATGCTTAGTGAAGTGAGTCAGAAGCAGAAGGTGAAACATCGAATGGTCTCTCTGATATGAGAGTCCCAGATCACAGCTATTGTGGAACTTAAAGAAAAACCAAAGTGAAATAGGGGGGTAGGGAGGGAGGGGGAGGTGGGGGGAGGTACAGAAAGAGAGCAGGAAAACCCTTGTGTCCTTGGCAGGATACGTAGGTGCACAAAATGCTCAACTCCATTGTAAACCTTAAATTTTGCATGTATACATATCAATAAAATGGGGGGAAAAGGGGATCAAATCAGGTGAAATAGACAATACCTTTGCATGCAAAAAAAAAAAAAA
>PVKB01003336.1:184312-207470 GCA_004027205.1 Ctenodactylus gundi | reverse complement strand
CTCATTCGGTACTGGGCTTTGTAGGTTTGCTTAAAGATGTGTAAAATTTCATGTAGTTTGCCAGTCCCTGGAGGGTTCTCACATGTAGTGTTTATCCCACAGCCTACATGATAGAACATTTACTTATAACTTTCTTCCTGGACAGCCTTAGAGGCTTGGAGAGACTGTAAATATTTAGTTTTCAAAGTAAAAAAAAAAAATCTACTTTTGTTCAGAATGCTTCTCTTTGGGAAAGTCTCAAACATCTGTTTAGAAAATCTTTTAGAAACCTAACACAAACTATAAAACACACACACACACACACACACGCACGCACGCACGCACGCACATACACTGTGGCTTTCTCTGCAAAGGAACAAGATGCATGAGAGACAGGAAAGTAGAACGTGGCCTGGAACCCAGATGTGTCATGAGATAATTCAAATGTTTGGTACAGAGAAAAATATAGCTTCATCAATTGGACACAATTTTTTGCTTTTTTGTTTTTTTGGGTTTTTTTTTTTTCCCTAAACTAAAGGCATAGAGAGGTAGGACGATTCCAGGATAGGTTTAACAACACCTTCAAGGACCTAGTTTTTCAGCTTTTGGGTGCTGCCTTTCTCTCAATGGCCCTTTTTCCAGTTGCAAGCTGGCTGCAAGTGCTGCAAATTTCCCGCCACCCTCCCATGTTCAGAGGAGAGACACAAACACATCCCTCTCTTATCCTTTCTTCCTCAGAAAAAAGTACAACTTTCCAGAAATCACTATGTAGAGTTATCTTTATGTTGTATTGAGCATTAATTATATCACAAGGTTAGTCCTAACTCAGTGAGTAGAAAATGATGGAATTACAAGTTTTTGGTATACGTAAATACTATTTAATTTAGTAGGGGAGGTGAATGTCATAAGTCCTTTGCTGAGCAACACCTGAACAAAATTATCGTGAAGTAGCAACGGCTGTTGGGTAAACAAGCAAGTGTCTGTGACACTGGATAACACAAGTACCTGACTTGCTTTTGGTCCAGCCTTCTTAGTGGCTGCTTTCCTAGACAGGAAGAAGACACTTAAAGGCAGCAGTTATGACCATAGCTCTGCAGTCATTGTGCCATTGTGGGTTCAAATCTCAACTGTGCACATATGTATCATGTCAAAATACTCAAGTCCAATGTAAGCAGTATGTATTGCATATATATATATATATATATATATATATATATATATATATATATATATCAAAATGGGGGAAAACAAACACAAAAATAAAAACAAATCTCAAATGGGGCATTGACGAGCTGTAAGGCTTTAAGCAAGTTATTAACTTTTCTGGGCCTGTGCTTCCATGATCACACTAGGAAAAAAAAATAGAAGCACCATATAACAGCAGACGTAAACATGTACTCATGTTTGTAGCAACACAACTAATAATAGCTAACTCATGGAAGATGATCTAGTATCCATCAATAGAAAATGGATCAAAATGTAATATATACATGATGAAGTACTACTCTGCCATAAAGAAATATAGGCAAGAATTATTTGTAAGTAAATGGATACATCTTGGGACCACCATGCTTAGTGAAGAGAATCAGACTCAGAATATTAAATATCGTATGATTTCTCTCCTATGAGAATCCCAGGGTGTACGTGAATAGAAGAGTCAAATAAGTGAGATATTGGAAGTCACGGGAGGAGGGTGATGGAGATGATGAGAAATGGAGAAAGCAGGAGGAGAATGGATGTGAAGTTGTTGCACTAAGTGTGCACAAAATTCTTAAGTTTAATGCAAGTACTGTGTATCACACATACACACTAATTAAAAAATGGGAAAAATAATTTCTAACTCTTAGGATAGCTATGCATATTACTTAAAATAATGAGTATATGATGTTTAGTTAACTAGAATCAGGAAGAGAAGAAGGGAAGACGTCACAATTTGAGTGTATCAACAAAAGCACACAGATGCCTAAGCAGCCACTTGACTGTCGAGTTCATGTTTGACCCCAAGCCATAACCATCTCACCCACTTCAAGAAACAGAAAGAAAAGCATTTTGGGCAATGATGAAATAACACACATGACTTTAATCATAAATTGGCTATCTCTTTGGAAAACACAGAAGGGCAATATGACATGTTTCAAAATCAAGTATGTTGGATTCCCAATCCATCTCTCTCACATACTTTGTTCAACTGTAATTTCTCTTTATTCATCTGGCAACTGCATTCCATATAAATGCCTAAAAAATAATCCTGATCAGTTAACAGACAGTAGAAAGGGAGTAAGGAAGAGGAATTGTGGGAAAGGTAATAGGGAGTACGTATGAGCCAAACATGATACATGCATGTATGAAAATACCACATTGAAATTCCATATTTTGTAAGATTGATGGATACCTAATAAAAATATTTTTAATCCTGTATCTCCCTCCTCCCCACTTTTTTTCTCCCAAGTACATTTGCAAGAGATGTAAACAAGTAAAAAGGAATTTAAAAACCAGATTTAAAATTAGTTACACCTTAGAGTAAGATACCAGATACTCAAGTGCACATTGCTTTCCAATTCTAGCTTTGTTAATTCTCAAAACTAAGGGTTCCCTCAGACGCAAATGGATGCCCTTATACAACACCTTCTCAATCTTTGCCATTTGCTAGATGCAATTACTTATTATAGAAAGCATCTAATGTACTTGGCTAGATGTTTTTGTTCTAATTTTAAATGGATTTGACACCCTAGGAAAGAAAGCTAAAATGGTCAGCCAATCAAAACAAAAAGACAAACAGGTTCAATGTGCCCTGCCCACCATTACTCTTTACTCTGGGACTAGCATTCTGTCACTTCTTTGACCAACATACACTAGAATTTTAAATGGCGTTTGTATCTCCATTTGAAATCTGCTCTGAAAAATTTTCAGTCCAATACTAAGCAGTTATAACCTCAGTATGTTTCTGGTTTGAATATGACGAATGAAACAGCAGATCTCCCCTCACACTTTTATAAATCCCTGAAGCAATCTTTGAAACTTGAAAAAAATGATTTTGGAATTTTTCATAAGCTTCTTATGAAACTTATTCTGTACATTTCCTCAGGACCTAAAGGAGCCCTTAAGACAGACGGATAGAAAGAAAACATACAAAATCTATAACAAACGTGTACATCTCTGGATCATCCAGTATAGAATCCAGCTTTTTTTTTAATTGTGAGTTTGCCATATGGGGCTAATAAGGGGGAAATTTCACATACAATCTCTGTGGATACTTGGTCTCCAGCAGCCTAAAATGTTAGCTCATCCTCAAAAACAGAAAAACTCCAAGGATAACTAATACCATACATGAAGCTAGCCATTAATCATTATCAGAAGAAGACCAATACTATTTTGTATATGGAGTAGACACTGAGAAACCTTAGTTGTTCTATGCAGAGGTACTAGTTGCTCAAAACACTAACAAAACTGGGTACAAATTCAGGTCAACATGGAAAAGAAAGACCAAGCAATACTCGTTGTAGCAAGAATTGAAAATGACACCACCCAGGCCTACTGTTGCTGAGGAATGTTTGAAGAAAAGACCTATAATAATTCTTTGGCTTTTCTTTAAAAGAATTTTTCCTACTTCTTTGTTCCGCAAGAAGAAAAAAATAAAACAATAATTAGCAAGCCACAGAAGAGAGTGATGCTCTCATTAAACACAACAAAATGTGCCATCCAAGACCACAGTGGCTGCTGTCTCCACTCATCTGCTCGTTTGTCCCTTGTATGTTTTTTTTTAACACCAAGCCACAAAGAAGGTAAAGTAAGTTGTCACTCAAAGTGCCTTAGGGAACCAACTAAACAAGACCACTGAAGACTCTGATGGATATTATCAAGTTACCTCATCCAGAGAAGCAACGCAGGTGAAATAGCAACCTATTCAAGCCTGAGCTAAGTTCTAGAGAATGGAAAGTGTTTGCGCAAGCTTCGCTACTACAGGACTTTACAAACAAAGATGGGACATCGTGACTATATGTAACATGTATAAACGAGGTTGTGCAGAACACTTTGAATAGGCTTTATTATTTCTTTTCAATGATGATAGTTTTGGTCTCTCTTAGATTTTAGCTCTTCTCTGTCTCAAACATTGACAACCGAGGTGAAAATAAATCTCGCCTGGGCGATAGTGGTAAGGACTGCCCAGTCCTAGCAAGGAGCCCTGGAAAAGGGTGACGACCTCCTGTTCAGCCTCAAATTCCCCACAGAATCCAAGTCCCATGAGAATAGATGGCATATACATCTGCACTATTCACAACTATTTGCTGAGAACCTACCCAAATGCCCAAATAGGGCAAGGCCTCAATGAAAATGAAGGCCTGTTCTGGGTCTATAAGTCTGTGGAGGCACTAGAAGAAACCAGATAAGATGAGATGGGAGCGTGTATCTCCACTGCTCTGGCCCAGTTCCTGGAGAGGACAGAGGGAAGACAAAGCTCTGGAGGGCTGAGGCTGGTAGACAGACAAGCTCACACTTGAATCTGACGTACACTGAAATCAAGGAAGTGTACAAAAATGCCACTGGAAAATAGAAGCTAGCAGGTTTCCTAAACAGAGGAGGAAACAGGAGCAAGATCCTGGGTAAAGCAGGAAAGCACCTGCAGGGAATGCAACAGGTAAAGGAGGAAAGAGGGCTGAGCTGAGGTAGGGCTGCTGCCATCTGGGTCATGGGTGCACCACCACCCATTAAATAGCTGAGGAGCAAGGGAGCACCAGCAGTCACTTTGCTGCTCACCCGAAACAGGACCTAAAAGCATCCTCTAAGCACTGCCTGAAAAATACTGTAAGAAATTCAGGAGTAAAGTGATTGCTTACAAGATAGATATATTTTTTAAAAAATAAACAATAGTATTAAATGGGATAAACAATTTAAAATATTTCTGATAAGATGTGTTATCCTTCCACTGCTGTGAGAAAATACTTAAGGAAAGAGAGTTGTAATTTGGCTTATGATTCCAGAAGGTTAAGTCTATGGTGTGCTGCTCTAAGGCAGAAAAGAGCAAGAGACGAAAGCTGCTGACCCCATGAGAGTCAAGAAGTAGGAAGAGGACCAGAGAGGAAGCACCCAGGGACCACATGTGGCCCCTAAGGTCACTCTCCATCATCCACGCCCGTCCGTGTAGAAGCATCTGAACCTATAAAGCAAATATTAACAGAGCTGAAAGGACAGCTAACAAAACAATAGTAGGAGACTTCAATGCCCAGGTTTACACTGGGGAGATTATCTGCACCAAAAAAAAAAATCAATAAAGAAATTATGGTCTTGAACTAGCCTACAGACCAAGGGACTCATCAGCCATGTACAGAGTGTTCCATTCAGCAACAATACAATGCATGTTTTTCCTCAAGGGCTCATGGAGCATTCTCCAGTACACATCATACATGAGGCCCCAAAATCACTCTGAACAAATTTAAGAAGACTGAAATCACATTGCATGCCTTTTCTGATCAACAGCATAAAACTAAAAATCGATAGTATGAATGTTTTCAGAGAATTCTTAAATATGTAATAGTCGAAACCCACACACCTGAACAACCAAGGGGAACAAAGAAACCAAAACAGGAAACAAAAAAAAAATCCTGAAAAAAAAGAAAAATAAGCATACCAAAACTTATGGAAGGCAGCAAAAGTAGTACTAAGAGAGATGTCTGTAATCATAAAAATGCATTATATATTAATCAGAAAGGTCCCAAAAAGGAACCTAATATTGCACTTCAGAGAGGAAGAAAAGAAAAACGAAGTAAGCCCAAAGTCAGCAAAAAAAATGAAACAATAAAGACCAAAGCATAAATAAATAAAACAAAGTCTAGGAAAACAACAGCAAGTTTGAGTGAACCTATTTGGCTATTAAACAGTTATACCAAAACTGAAAAATCTAGAAAGAGAAAAAAAGAAGGCTATAAGTAAAATTACAACTGAAAAAGAAGACAGTACAATTATGCCACAGAGCACAACTATGTACCAATAAATTGGATAACATAGAAAAAAATGAATAAAGTCCTAGACATATACAAGTTTGCAAGACTGAATCATAGAAATTATGACTAACAAACAGATCCAATCAGTAGCAGTCCTCAATCAAATAAAACTCAGGACATGATGGTTTCATGAGTGATTTCTACCAAACACTTATAAAAAGGAAATTAATAATCCTTCTCAAATTCTTTCAAAAATCAAAGATGAGTAGGTGCTTTTCAAATCATTTTACAAGGTCAGCACATTGGTACCAAACCAAGAAAGTGACACTACAAGAAAAGGAGATTAAAGCCAATATTTCCTGATGAACATAGATCCAAAGTCCTCAACAATATTCTAGCGAACAACACCCCATCTCCCACTGAAGAGATCATTCAAGCAGGATTTGCAAGGATCGCTCAGCATAGTAGTGGCAGGGAAGGACGAGGCGTATCACATTCACAGAAGGAAGGACTAAAACCCTACGATCACATCATCATTAGTTTCAGAAAATATCTGACGAAATTCAATGTCTTTTTATGAGAAAAACTTTCGACAAACTACGTATAAAAGAGTCATACCTCAAAGTAATAAAAGACAGCTGTGACAAGCCCACAGCTAACATTATACCCATTATACCCAACTGTGAAATGTTGAAAATTTTCCCTCTCAGATCAAGACCAAAACAAGAAAGCCCATTTTGTCACGAGTATGCAACGTAAGACATCCTTGCTAGAGCAGTGAAAGGAGAGAAAAAGCATCCAAACAGTGGGAGGAGTGAAATTGTTGCTGGTTTCCAACAACATAATTTTATATATAGAAAATCCTACAGATCCAACCATGGAAGCTGTTAAAATAAACAATATATTTTAAATATAGTAAAGTTGCAACATATGAATTCAATAGGAAAAAAACAATAGCATTTCTACATTCGAGGGATGTAGCAAGTGAAAAAAGAAAGAAAATCTCATTTATAAGAAAATCAAAAAGAATAACATTCTTAGAATAAAATAACCAAAGAGGTGAAAAATACTTCTGCCTTTTTTCAGAGAGCTAAGAATAAGAAAAGTAACAGAAACAATCGCTTAATAATATTAAATCACAACCTTTGGTAACAACAGCTAACATTTGTAGTGTCCATTGAATATCTTGGAGTTGTCTTCTTGTAGTTTCATATTGTAGGGATTTTCCCTCCTGTTGTATTGATGATAAAATTCACAAATGCTACACAAATACTCCCAGCGCTTTTTTGTTTGTTTTATTTGTTTGTTTGTTTGTTTTGTTTTGTTTTGTTTTTTAGACCAGGACTCACTAGGTTTCCCAGGCCGGCCTCAAAAGCATGTCTCAGGCTCCTGAGAAGCTAGGTTTATACATGCACAATATCACACCAAGATCGTCTAGTTGTTTTGAAAAATAACGCTTTGATATTACATGGAAAAATATAGACAGAGAATTCAACTTTGAAGAGAAATCTGTGGTTGTGCATCAAAAGAAAAGAATTCCAGCTACTTTCAAGATATGAACAATTCAGAATAGAAACACAAATTCTAAATTTCAAAGTGAAAAATCACTTGTTTTCAATTAGAGTACTAATGTCAAAAAACCTTTGATGTGCCAAAAATCACAGGTAGTTGTTAAGAATCTGCTGTTACGGTGCCTTCTTATTTAGAACAATTTCCTTTATTGAAGTTACATCTGAATCTTTAAGATATGTTCATCGCTTCCTTCAGTACTAAGCCATGAAATAAATATGTGAAATTACAAGCAATAGCAGAACCGCATAGTTCAATTATGATGCATAATGACAGGTTCGTAATCTTTGACATAACAATAATTTCTGTAACTTCTATAGTACCATTTCTTCAAAACATTTTATAAACACTAGCTAATTGATGTTTTTAAAAATTCCCAACAAACCTTTCAACAAGTAAAATCTTTACACCCTATTGACATTTTATATGTATTCCACTGTTAATTCTATTTAAATGACTTGGAAAACAATTAAGAACTTATCTATGTGAAAATAAAAACTGAAGATTACTCTTTTGTCTTTAGAATGACGATTTCTTTGTTTATTATCCTTTGCTCAAGTTGCCCCTGTTATTTAAGAGACCCATCCTTCATTCTCATCTTTGTTTGGGCTTGTGTTGTTTAAAGAAAGAATTGTTACACTTCAACAGCTAACATGAGCAGCAGATTGCTGTAGGAGCATGGAACACAAGCTACTAGCCTATCCCAAAAAGAAGGTTCAGAGGAAAAAGGCTCTTAGCAATAAGTCTTAGTAAATTAGAAATGGCTCTCCCATTTCTCCCTTTCTTCTCTATTGGCCAAAACATAGTCATGACCTATTAATCGTTTATTACTTTCCAGATACACTAAGGACTCTATATACATTAGCCTATTTAATAAATATAAGGCTACATAATATAGGTATTTTTATACCATCGTTGTTATGATAGCTTCATTATTACCAATATGTCCATTTTACAAATATGAATACTGAAGCTCTGAGAGATTGAAGAGTTTGCAAAAGATGAGAGACAACCGAAAAAGGAAAAGGATTGTATCAGCTTCGTGTTATTGTAACCAAATACTGGGAATAATAAAGATAGAAAGAGAAAAGGTTTACTTTGGCTAATGGTTTCCGAGGTTTCAGGCCATGGTCATTTGGCCCTGTTGCTCAGGACCTGTAGCAGTACAGCAAGCACAGCAGGGCAAGGGCATCAGGCGGAGGTCTGCTCGCTCATCTCATGGCAGCTAGGAAGGAAAGAGAGAAGGGAGGCCCCGATCTTCCCTTCAAGGGCATTCCGCCACTCACCTCACTTCTCTTCCTCCAGACCCCACCTCCTAAACGCTCTTAACGGTGCTTCAGACTACAAACCAAGCCTTCAACACGTGGAACCCTGGGGACATTTAAGATCCAAGCTATATAGCACAGGTCCATGTGATCACAAACCCCTTTATCCTAACCACTACAACAGTCATTTTAAAATTTGAGGCATCAGTAAATATTTCTGGGCACCACTACAGTCTCATACTCTGTTATCCTTTGGATCTGAAATGTTCCCCAAGAGCCTCATGTGCCTGGAAGGTGATTGGGTTGTGGGATTCACCCATTGATTTCACGCACTGTGAAGAGGGGTGGCCTGTGGGGAGGATGGATCACTAAGCAAGTATCCTGGAAGACTGCATTCTTGTCCCAGCTTCTCCCCAGCTGCTCTTTTTCTCTAGCAATATCGCAATCAGCTGGTCTCTGCCAGACCCTTCCACCATGCCACCACTGCCAGCCAACCATGGAGGGGCTGAGAGCTCCGAACTGTGAGCAAAACAAGCCTCTCCTTCCTTAAGTCTTGGATGTTTTCCTGGAGAGAATGTGACTAAGACAGGCTCGGCAGATTTGGAAAGAGGCCCATTCCTAACGAGTTCCCAGGTAACACGGACGCTACTCAGAGACCACACTTGGAGAATGCTGCAGTTCATTATGGTATGTGGTCATACCAAAGAGCTTGAAATAGGAATGTCTGTTTATTTTAATAGTTGTTGGCCAATGTCCTTCTGGCGGCAAGGCAGGGGACCTGGGCAGGGGTACAAGATCAGGTGCTGGAATTCCTAATACGCCTGTTTTTTTTTTTTTTAAATCAGTTCTGTGTAAGGTTATTTTCATAGAAACTCCTGACCTCGCATGTTAAGGGGGGAGAACCTTCCCCAATTTCTGTCACACAGCGCATGCACAAAACCAGTGACAACAAGGATACCACCACTCTCACAACCTGACAGGGGCTCTTTCCTGTCCATTAACATGAGTTTGCTCTTCATCTCGTAGGTTTGAAAAATGAGCTCATGATTTATTGCCACAGTAAATTTGCTTATTCTAAAAGTTATGCCAAGTCTAAGTTTGGAACAAGATTTTTATGGGCCAAGTAGTAAATCCTGTAAAGTCAGGGTTTAAAATGGAAAATGTTATTCAGACTAATTATGGGTCGTGCAATTGGGCACTGCTAGAGCTAGCTTTATATAAATGTTCTTCCAAACAGGACCATCAGAAAATCCCATGTGCTGCAGATACAGCCCAAATCCTTGGTCAGCACCTGGAGGAAGCCTGAGTGGCAAGAGGATACAACGGCCACCAACATCTCTGTGGCAATTTCTTCATCACCCACTTGTAGAGTGAACCTTTTCATGCTGTGGACTAAAGACAAAGGATCATGGTCTTTGGGGTGAACATGAAGAAGGTGAAAAGTGGTAAAAGCAGAAGAAATAACCCCCAAGGTCATGAAAAAGCATGTTTCATAAGGAACTTTTTCAAACCCCCTTTGAACAAAACTCACAATGAATTCAAGAGCTGTAGACATTTAATTTATGGGATGCAAGCAAATTAAATATATGAAAACTGTTCAATATAATGGCAACACTTGCTGTAATTGTAATGATAGACTATTACTTTTTGTTCAACTCCATAACAATGGAAATAATAGTTTCTTAAATAAATCCTAAACAAATCCCAAAGTCCAAGATGATGATTGCGTTATATCCTAGATGATGAGTTCTAAGTTGGAAGTGTTCTTTGCTCAAAATATACAGGTAGAATCTTGGCTAATAATTTTAGGTACTCCTAACAAATCAGTTTACATTTCTGAATTTTGTGGCATTATGAAAGTCTATATTGATCGTGAGGTATGGGTTGCATATGGTTTGAGTGTGGCTGATCAAGACCCAGCAGCTGGAGTTTTAGACCCCAGCGTGGTAGTGTTAGGACAGTGAAACCTTGAGCAGAAGAGGCCTGGTGGAAGATGATGATGTCATGAGGGGGTGGCCTTGGAAGGGGTTAATGTTAGTCTCGATGAGACGTTGCATTTTATTGGGAGCAGGTTGTTACAAAGAAATGCTTCTCTTCACACTTGACCACTTGTGCACAGGGCCTGCTCACGTTCCACTTCTCCATCATATTGTGACCCAGCCAACGGCCAAGTCCGAGGCCTTCCTAAAGGCCAAATAGATGAAGCTACCTAGCCTTGGACTTTAGTCTCCAAAACTGTGAGCTAAATAAACCTCTTTTCTTCATAAAGCAACCACCTTCAGGTGTTCTTTTGTGTAGCAAAAGAAGACGAACTATCACAGGAGCTTTTCTTTTCTTTTTTTCCGTGTGTGTCTGGGGGAGTGAGGGTACTAGTGATCTAGCGATCAAGCCCAGGGCCTTTGCACTAAGCTACATTCTCAGCCCTCTTTTTATTTTTTGATTTGAGACAAGTCTCACTAAGGCATTAAATTGCCCAGGCTGGGCTTGAACTGCAACCCTCCTGCCTCTGTCTCTCAAAGTGCTGGGATTACAAGCATGAGGAGGAGCTCTGTTTTAAAAGTGCTTGAAGCTGGGTCTAGTGGCAAAGGTCTGTGATCTCAGAACCTGGTGAGGTTGTTTCGGGAGGATTTGATGTTCGAGCCCACCCTAGGCAATTTATGTGGCTTAGTAAGAACCTATCTTAAAATTCAAAATGGGCTGGAGATGTAACCCAGCATGAAGACCCTGGGCTTGGTCCCACTACCATAAAAAGAATAAATAAACAAGCAAATAATGCTTGAAAGGCTAACATAAAAATTCTAATGTTCAAGGCAAACTATATGCAAAAGAACAGTAAGGTACTTCACTTAATAGACACATTATCCAACTTTCTGTATCCATTTTGTCTAGAAAGAATTAGCAAGGATCTCAGTCTTCATCTTCTTGTTATTTTCCTTCACATAAAAGAATACATACCAAAAGGAAATAAAGTTAATATACACTTGGAAAAAATGCAATTAAGGTGATTGTAACATTCTACCTTGGTATATAATAATGAGGAGAAACGAAATTATCGTGATTGCAACATTCTTCCTCCATGCGTAATAATGTCTACTTAGTAGAAGATGAGAACTGCTGTCAGAGACATAGCACAACCCAGCACCAACACACCCGCGTTCAGGTTAGAATTCAAAATAGAGGTGAGAAGATCATCAGTATTTCACTTGGGTCTTAAATGCAAACTTTAAAGACAAATTATTTTTAACGCCATTAATTTTGAAATTCAACCTAGTTTAAATTCGAAGTGAATCAGTTTTCCCTGTCTCTATAAAAATATGAGTAAGCTATGTGGAGCTGTTATTAAAATACAGAAGGAATCTCAGCCCAAAGAATTATTATCAAGTCAGCTTTATACCTGAGAGTAGTAGGCATACCACAAGTCTACCGATGTCTTCAGTGACTGCACTGAGTCCCCCAGGTGCTATGCACTGTGCAAGATGAACGAGCCACATTCTCTGCACTTAAGCAACATGCAGTCTTGTAAAGGGAAGAGGTTATTATTACACATACGTGCTTCCCCTGCCTGATGTATCTCCACGTTTGGAGTTAGTTGAAGGTTAAGGTCCTGGTATACCATGAGACTAGATCAAGGCTTGGCCTCTGATGGAGCAAGACTTTGCTTCATTGTTTTTTTCTCACTATACCAGTGGTCCTCAATCTTCTTGACACCAGAGACCACTACAGGATGTGATTAAGGAGGGAGCTCCACCTCCTGTCATAACAGCAGGGGTGTCAGAACCTAATAGGAGCTTTGCTGTCAGTTCACCTCCTGCCCAGGTGACCCGGTCCTTTTAAGATCATGGACAGGTACTTGTCCACAGCCAGTAAACCCTTACACTATGACACCCTCATCTAGAAAGCCATTTCTCAACTTACTCACCTACTTAGACTCCAGACACTGTACCTGTCATCTAATGTGGATTGTCCCCTACATTTCTTTCTGCATGTACTCTTCAAATTCCCTACCCCTCACTCTAGCTGAGTAACATGACTTTCCCAAGTCAGCCATCTATCCCCTTTAACCAGCAACACCCACAAGCTAATAACCTGTATAGTCTATAATTAAAAACACATGTTAAACAGCCATAGGAAAAGACTGTTGTAGTCCATCTCTGAAAATAAAAGCTAATTCTAACATTGTTCATTTGAAGTTTGCAAATGGATGTAGCAAATGCTGATAAACAAAGTAGCATTCATCAAACTTATGCATTAAAAGTGTGCAATAAAAACTGTTAGAGACCCCCTACCATCCAAAGAGCAACTTTCAAATTAGTTGAAGACTCTAAGTGTATAGTTTATGTCTCATCAGAGTAAGGCATCCTGAATCTGCCTTGGGAGACCATGTGCATTTGGCTTCTCCCCACCCCCCAGAAAAAGTCGTGTAAGGAGTTTAAGGATGACAGAAAACACTTGCACGTTTCGGCTTCAGACAAATGCCTGTCTCCGCAAGAAACACTCTTCACTAAACCACCCCACCTGAGACTATAAGCTTCCCTGCTGAGTTCTCAGCGCTCTGGGTACTGAGAGGACAGGCTTCAAGCTGTTCTGTAAAGGGAAAGGCTGGCCCAGCGTTAGCCCAGCTTCCTGGCTGATGGTTCTCAGAGAAGCTGTGCTCAACTTCTTTTCAGGTTTCCTGGGGTTGACCGTGGGAGCTGCACTCCACACGAGGTCACTCCAGAAAATTCTTGGGATAATTTGGGGAATATTCGGGGCCAACTACATGGACTACCATAATCACAGGTTATGAGACCCCCAAAGAATCATTCTACTTGTGTTAGAAGCATAAACTGTAGACAGCACTGTTAAACTGAGGACCACGTGCTAGAAAGGCACTGAATTTCAGAACCCAGGGTGGTCTCCATATGGCGATTTCATAGTTTCACATTATGAGCAACAAAAGGTTAAGTATGTTGTGCTGGGTGGCCAATGAGCAGTCAGCGTGTTGAATAAAAGTGGAGTCAGGAAGAAAATGTAATTATTCAGAGAAGGAACTTCAAGCAATGTGCAGAAGCAACGGTTAAGGAATGAGCTTGTCTCCCCTCAGAAATTAAAGTACCTAAGGGATGGGGGAAAGAATGAGAGGGGGAAAGTGTATGTAGTGAAACAACAACAAACGTGACAGGTCTTCCTTGCTAGGTGTTGCTTACCAGGGTGCGTATGTCACTGATGGAAGCACTTGCCTAGAATGCATGAGGTTCTGGGTTCAATCTCTGCCGGTGCCATCCATCAACAAAGTAATGGGACTGTATTCTAGGCCAAGGCCTGGTGTCTGAACTTCCTTTAAATACAACAACAGTACTCACTGAAGAGCCCAACTCCAGGTGAGGAGGGTCCCTATTTAGCAACCCTTTCCACCATCATTTCTGCACGCTATGCACCAAACGGAGGGCCACCAAGTGCACACGTACATGTTCAATAGGCTGCAACCCACAAAGGCAAAGATAAATATGACTGCAGACACATGCGCATAATAACAAGCTGGATAATAGTAAGTGGATTTAAATTAACATCAGGCAAATGAGAAAGGAATCTCCACTGGTGGTCCTGCATACCTAGCAGGAGGACAAGGAAGAGGAGGAGGGGAGGAATCTTACTGGGTTGTTTTGGCAAGGGGGTCTTAGTTTGATTTGGGTGAAGGAACCAACCCAGGACCCTCACACTGAGCTACATCCCCACCTCGTATTCTAGTTTTAATTCTGGAACCAGGTCTTACTAAGTTGCTAAGTGGGCCAGGCTGGGCTTAATGTTGTGATTCTCCCCCCTTAGCCTCCCAAAGTCCTGGAGCCACAGGTCTGCTCCACCAGGACCGACACCCCTGGGTTCTTAAAACACTTCTTTTCCTATATTCTCACTCATTATCAGAGCTTATATAAAGCCCACTGAAAAAAATAAATAAATAAATGAAGGCAGTATTTCTTCCATGATGTTGGCATAAAAGAAGTTGAGCTACCCACCAGAGTTGCTGGAAAGTTTATCATTTTCCCCTGTAGGCATGCTACTTGGGAGTTCTGTTGAGCACATAGTAAAAAATAAACACATACATACATACTTGTATACATAGACTTCGCTGTGGCTGGATGTCATACCTAAGGCACCATAGGAGGTTTTATAGCTACTCTTTGCACGTTGCTAACAAATACTGTGAAATCCAGAACTCCGCTTTTAAGCAGCTGTAAGAATTCACTGGCTTCTAATATATCTCTTCCTAAAGAAGGAGACGGGTTAATGAGATCCAACCTGCACAGGTTCTGAGAGCTAAATTTTGACGTTATAGACCCCAATAAAGATATATTAGCACCTACATGGTACACTGTCTAGATTTTACTCCCAACAGTTGAACTGCATACCTTCCTTTCAGCCTGGGACCAGGTGGCTTATTCTGGTAAAGTAATGGTTTTGGAGTCTTAAAACTGTCATAACCTTTTTGTTTTATTTGGAACATCCTTTGTTCATCATTAATTGGCTAATAAAACTCAATCTTTTGAACTCACTGTTTGAATATAGTCTTATTTTCCGAAAGAAATGACAAGCTGCTGTTAACTGTTCACAGCATAGTGTTCTATAGACATGAGGTACTCTGACTTTTGTTCCTTCCAAAAACAAGCATGCGCACACACACACAGACACAGACACACACACACACAGGACTTACCTAACCCGCTTGCAAAGGACATCATGGTGATCAAAGTCTCAGGGTTGTAACTGGGTCATCCATGTTATTATATTCACAGTTCCCATTTTTGAGGCATCACTCAACAGGAACATGGCTTTTCAGAAAGCCCCAACACTTCAGAACAAATCTGTGTCTGTAAAAATTCTGCTGTCATGTAATGCTCTCATTTAAGAAATAAAAAAAAAAAAAATAAAATAAAATAAACCCAAGGTCTAACTAGATTAAATAAATACCTTGCCTAAAGTCAAACTCATACTGCTCAGGAGCTACCACTCACTATATTTACAGCATGCTTAGAAGTCTATTAAATTCTTGAAATGGTTTGTCTCACTTCTATCTCAAAACACATAGTTATCATTTTGTATTAGTTCTCATTGCTGAATAACAAATGGCCAAAAACACCAATGATGATCTCCTAGTCTCTGAGGATCAGGAATCCAGTGCATTTTGACAGGAGGCTCTGCTCAATGTTGAAACCGAAGTACCACCTTACTGTCCACAGAGGGTCACCAAAGGAAAGAGCAGCCTCCAAGCTTGCATGACTGGGTCTCCCCATTTTCTAGCTAGTCCATTTCACTTTAGGTAGAAACTAGGAATTGTTAAAGATCTGAATTTCAATTACATTTTTTTATCGCAGGGAACTGCAGCCCCCACAGACTCTAAGTTAGGATATTTAACTATGAATGTGCTTAGGTACATCTCTTTCCTTTTTAAACATCTACTTTTTCATGTGTAAGAACTATTTCCTGTTGGTGCTGCTATTGTTTGGGTGCAGAGACTCATTTTTAATGTCATAAGAAATTATTTGCCTCATCATTTAGTAAGTAGTCAGCTCCACATTGTTTGTATAAATAAGAAATGATAAATCCCAAAAGTTTATGGACATTTAAGGAACAGTGGAACAAAACTGCAAAATCATCGTGTGAATCAGCGCAATGGATGCTTTAAGTTACATAAGGATAAGAGAACATTTTAAGGACACGAAGCAAAGAAAACACAGAACACGGCTAAGATATGCGCTAGTTCCTTACGTTGAAAATGCTGCCAGCTCCCTCCCAGCACTCACACGCCTACCCAACGCCTGCAGTCTAACTCTGCTCACCTGTCAGGCCCCAGTTTAGGGATTATCCCCTTCAGCAACACCTTCACACTGAGTCTAAGTTCAGTGCACTTCCTAAGCAACTAGACTTGCCCAATCACAGCATCTAATGCACTTTATTACCTATTTCCAAACATATATTCCCAAATTTCCAAATATGTAAACTGCAAATAAGAAAGACGCCCAAGGTTTTCTGACTTGTTCTTCGTTGTACCATCAGTGTCTAGCAGTCTCTGGCAAATGCCAGACACAAATTAAGTATACATTAAATAACAGAGTCAAGCTGGGTACCTGGCACCCAAGGGACTTCCTGTGGCCCGATGGAGCAGAAAGAAAACAATCAGTTCTTTGATTGATCCAGAAACTCCTTAGAATAGAAAGGGAATTCTAAAAAATTTCCATTAGTAATATTCTATTTAATTGACACATTTGATTCAAATCGTTTTGACAAACATTCCTCTAGCACCTGCCACCTAATGGCAGGAACTGTGCCAGTCAATGGAGCTTAGCAGCAGCTGATGGGCCCACAGTGCTGCTGATGAGATCATGCCTCCATCTGGCCTCGGTGGAAGTTATCACTGTCCCTCGTACTCCCCTGAGATCATCCCTCCTCCAGAAAGGAACAGTCACCAGTGACCTCACGCCCCTGTGGTGAACACTCGGAGCCATAGCCTGATAGTTTGGCTGTGCTTGAACAATTTGAAAACTAACCCCACTGTGTCTCACTGTTCTGTCACCACCAGAATCCTGAGTCTCCAAGTTCATCCATCTTCACCTGTCTTCCTCTACCACCAGCCAATTCCACTTCAGCCACACACTGCCAAGGTCATATCCTTCATTTTGTCTCAGCTGTAATTCCTCTGAGATCACAAGTTCAAGCATTCATCTCTGACAACCGTCTTCTAACCTCTCCTCTCCCTTTGCTATTAGCCCCATTCCAGCAATTCTTCAAATGTACGGAGGAGCCCTCCAGTCTACCACCACACTGTTCCACCCTTCACCCTCTTTAGTCTATCTTCCGAGTTGTCAGGTGAGGCCTAAAATTAGGTTTCAACATTATGTGCTGCCCTGACATCTGGAAACAATCTGGAGGTCTCTGAATTGCTGAAGTGCAAATTCCTCCTGAATCTAACTGCACAGATAAAGTCACTTCACCAAATAACACTCCGTATCATGGGGCCAAGGAGCAGCTCCTGTTTACTGCTGGGGAGCAGGCTGCAGTCCCTGTGCGTCCACGCAAGTACCCAAATAAGCCGTTCACACCCTCCAGTGGGAATCAGGGGGCCCTGCCACCCTCCTGAAAGTACAAGGCAGATTCCTAAAGTCCAGGTTGGGCATTCTGCTCTTGAGTGTAATGCCTATGGAGCCTAGCATAACATCCAGTGCCCCCTCCCTTGGACTCTAAGTTTATGTGACTCATAAACTACTGTCATTCTCATCCTTCCAGTACAGGATATCATGTCATCAGCCATCCGTCACTCTAGGGGGCCATCCCCCAGGAATCTCTTCCTTACTGAAGGAATGAAGACAGAACAATCAATACCAGTTCCCGCTGACCACCCTACCTGGCACGAGTTACCGTCCCAATCACCATCTAACATTTCCAACTTCCTCACCCCTCATGTCCCACCATCGTGTCCTGTGAAAATCATAGCTAGAGAAATTCAACCTGCTGCTCCACAATGCAACAAGTACCCTTCACTGCAGAAAATACCGCAATCATTGTCTCTGATCTCAATTTGAAACACATGACCACAAGTTTGAAATGAACATTTAATACTGCCAACAGTGTTTTTATATTCAGTTCATAATTTCCCACAGAAATTAGTATTTCACACTCATGGCCTACAGTCCACAGCCTCCTCCTTCACCCAGAACATTTGGCTCCAGCCACGCTAAGACTCCTTTGGTTCCCCGAACCAGTTGGAAGTGTTTCCACCTCCTTGTCCATCCACTTGGTGTTCTCTCTACCCAGAATGCTCTTTCCCAAAATATTTTCATGGCCACCGGCAACAATAACATGTTTCAGAGAGAGGACCAACCTTAACCAGACCAGCTGTAGGAGACCCCTACCTGCCAGTTCATTCTAGCATGTTTTCAAATTACTATCTGAAATTATCTATGTTTTTAGAGCCTACTTCTCTCCCACCAAAATGAAAACTTCACGGGAGTCACTCACATATCATTCAGCATTCTACCCCCAGAGGCTAAAACTATTTGAGATATACAAAGTCCTATCATGTATCAAATAATGACTAGAAGTTAACTTCGCATAGAAGGAGGAGAGGGCAAAAATACTAAGTATTTTACATCGTATCATGATAATTCAGCGGCACTCCAAATTTTTTAAATGAATTTTTGTTGTAATTTTCCTTTACAAAGTAAAATAATTTCATTCAAACAAATCATCAGTCTGCAACATTAATCATCTGTCTCTCTAGAATTCTCAAATCTTCAAGAAACACCGTATATAGTAGATAGCAAAAAGCCTAATCAAGAGTTGGAATTTAGACCTTAATATCAGTAAAACTAGGTGTGCTCTCAGCCTTCAATCACACTTATTATACTTGACAGTGACTAACATGAATTAACAAATGGATATAAACAAATTTCCCAAATAAATTAGGAGTTATTTAAGATCTTGGCCTTACATGTTACCTGAGTATTCTAAACTCCCTAGATTCTTTATTCGAATGGGTTAACCCTACATCTGTACCATTACATTTCCATATATCCCTTCCAAATTCATAACAGGTCATTAAACAAAAGGGAGAGTTTATAGCAGGAAACAGAATCTAAAGCCCATTTAATTCCATGACAATTTCATATGCCAGGCGCCTTGGTGGGTGCTGCATGGGACTCAAAGAGGAAAACACAGCAAGTGCTCTCAAGGGTTCACAGCCCCCAAAAACCTCACTTGAGAAATACAGGACATCACTAACCGGGCTCACTGGATCAATTCCTGATCAACAACTTTATGTCTGATGATGAAAAATTGCAGCACCAAAGGCAAAAGTGCAGCTTGACACCCAGAATTTACCAACTAAAGTTAGCTTGTCTTTTTACATTTTTTTCTTAAAGAATCTCAGGAGAATAATAATATTTGGTTGGGGTCTAGACTCTGGCTGATGCTAAAAATTGTTTTGAAATATTTGTAGGTAGTTCTAATGCTGTTTTTCTATCTTCTATTCCTCAAGACAGATGATTATAATCCATTAGAATTTATATTATAACCGTTTTATCATAATAATTTATATTACCTTTTTGTCTGTTTACTTGGTTATAAGTATAACCAAACCAACTCAATTTGTTCACAAATATAAGATTTTGGCCCAAAACTTAGTTTATAGTATGTCCAATAATTCAAGTTTCCTTATGAAGACAACAGACCATAGTCAACAGATTTATGGCAAGTCAAATTCCTTCTAAAGCTCTATAGTGAATCCATAGTTAAAAGGTTTTTTTAAATATTTGGGGAAAATAATGGAAAAAAATGTTTTATACAAAATAAGAGAACCAACAGCAACAAGAACAACAACAACAAAAAAAAAAAACAGATTGCTACCTCTGTAGTGGGACATCCTCCACGATTTACACAGCTGTGTCAGGAAGGTTTTATCCTACACATCAACCTCAAACAGGCTCACGATTCATGGATACTGCAAGCCAGTCCCATTTGTAGACATACGGTCCCACAAGTAAAAACTCAAGTGGCCCTCCAAGTAATCAGACTGTAATGAATTAAGTGGGTTATATATTACTGGGCACACACGGGGTTGTTCCCTTAAAGTTGAGTATATTCTTTCTTGCTCATCCTTAGACAGTGATGCAAGCAACTAAGGTTCAACACGGCAGATCTTTTTCAAGAGGGAAGAACTTTCTTCTTTTACTTCTCTACTTTCTACAGCTGTTTCACCACAAATGGGCTGAGAAACACACTTGCCACTGCAGTACTGGCCACCGAACTCTCCTTCATCCATATAACCCTTGAATGAAGCTAGCATTTAACTAAAAGCAGTGCCAGGAATCCCTGGGCCCCATAGGATCACTCCTCATCACTCCTCGCCTGCCCTTCTTTTCTTTTGCCCCATATATTCCAATAATCTCCTCGCCCTATCCAGACTCCAGCTGACTCACAAGCCTCCCTAACTTCACACATCAATGCTCCTCAGAACCCTTATTATAAACCGGGTATTGTTCCATAAGTTAGAGTTTTATTAGACATTGCCTTGTTTTTTTTTTTTGTTGTTGTTGTTTTGTTTTTTTGTTTGTTTGTTTGTTTGTTTGTTTGTTTTTTAGCAAAAGCCTAACTTCAGTAGACAAGATCTTCTATTTTTCTTTATACATTATTGGGCCCAGTACCCTGTTAGCTACACAATACATGTTTTGTAAAGGCCTGATCTTGTCACTGAAAGAAAAGTCTTGAAAGTCAAGCTATTGGCAAGCTGTTCTCAAAATTAGCAAAATCCAGTTCGTCTCAATATGATCGTGTATACAGCAACCAACACATAAGCTGCAACCAAAAGAATAATAGAAGTTATCTTCTCAAACGGTTGATTTAGTAAAGTAATGATGAAGCAAAGCGATCTAGCTCTGAATTAAGGTAAGGCCACTTTTTGCAATGATATCAAGGCTTGGGTTACTGGCTGTCCCTTCTTCTCCTGCTACTCTAGTCTCACAGAAGATTCCTCCAGCTGCTGATCACTTTACTTGAGACAGAGTTCTCTCCCTGCAGTCCCCTGCAATCACTGAGGAACATAAATAAGACCTGCTTCAGGGTTCCTGGACTCCAGAAATGACATCTAAGGTTCTCCTTCTACCCAGAGAAGGCAAGTTCTCTTCAGGATCAGGACTGAAATGTAATGCCAAATATTGAGTGGATAAGAATGTCTACACCACAGCCCTGTCAGGAGGCCTAACCATGGTGATGGACCCCACCTTGGGCCTCTAATGCCATTGAGGAGTTGCCCAATAAGTGCAGAGAGCATTAGTGTTGTTACAATTCGATTTAATTGTCCTTGCTTAACCTTAGCATTGAGGCTTTAAGAACCCAATTTGTTCTGCCAGTTATCACTTCTGATACAGGAGCTTCCTGTGTCCTTGCAGTTCCTGGTCCCTGTAAGCCACCCAACGGTGATCTGAGGCCCATTCTACCAGCCATCTTAGGCTGAGGTGGCAACGACACAGTCATCAGGGATGGCCCTCTCCTGACATTCTGGTTCAACCTAACAGAGGCAGCCCTCAGGTCCTGTCAAATTTTTATGTCCTCGTTTGTCATTCTTCTTAGTGAGATATTTTCGGGACACTTTGTACCTTTTGAAATCTGTATCACTTTGAAATAAAGAACCAAACACCAAAATAGTGTTCATGAGCTCTTTCTCGCCATTCTGATAAGAGATCAAGGTTGATAAAGCTATAGTCTAAAATTAATGGATAAAATGAAATAATGAGGCTTGCAATTTTTCTATTAATATCAATTATCTATATTATTTCATGCTCCACAGCCCATTCATCTTTCTCTTTCTGTTGCCATGGATAATTGAGAGATGAAATATGTAAATTTTGTTATCTAATTTTGAGAAAAGATATATAACTAACAAGTTCTATTGTGACAAGGAAGGAAAATGTCCTGAAGGTGTAATTTTCTCATTCTAGAACATCACCATTGCTGATGCAAACGCTGTCGAGAATGAGTTTTCTGTCCCTTGTGTCTGACTTCTGTCTCAATCCATGTGCCACTTCAGGATGAAGGGACAGTGACTTGGGGCCCAGTTTAAGTCGCATTTCAATAGTAGCTTTTTCTGATGCCAAATAAAGAACTTCAACCTAAAATAACTGAAAATGTTCTATCTTGACAATTAAGTCAAACTGGATTTCAGTTCTCAGAGTTTGCTCCACTTTTTAAGATTCATGAAGTCCCATATGAGTTCCTATACTGTTACATATTCCTTTTCCTTATCCTTCTACTTGTCAAAAAAAACTAGGAATACAATATTCTGCATTGCAGTTAAATGCAAAATATCTCCTTGGCGGGGGTGCTTTGATACACTGAATGTGGCCTTCTCCCAAAAAACAAACAAACAAGCATAGTTGGTAAGTTGGAATCTGCTAAGCTTGATTTGTATTTATGTCATGATTTCCTTCCAGTGCCTCCAACGTTCAGGTGCATTCAGCAGGAATAGGACGAGCACTGAGTCTGCACCTCAGCACACAGGAAGGAAGAAATGAAAAAATTCCCATCCATCCAAAGTAGGCAGTCTAGCTAGGACTTATTTCATTGCGACTGTGTGCAAAGCACTATACATTAAAGTTACATAACAGTGTGAGACAGAATCTAGGCTTTAAGAGCAATGACTTTCGACTCAGTTCCACCCATATTCGGAGGTGGGCATCACTCATCCTGCTGGCCATATCTATAATCCTTCTCTAGTTTTCTAATTTAAGTGATTGCATCCACGTCCCATGAAAAGCACAGCCCTGCTTTATAGCATGACCCTACCTGTGTCTCCTCCCCTCACTGAACAAGTCTGTTTAGAAGTGGGCCCAGTAGCACAGGGCTATAATTCCAGCACTTAGGGAGGTCGAGGCACAAGGA
>PVKB01003336.1:161036-184212 GCA_004027205.1 Ctenodactylus gundi | reverse complement strand
GGCTACGTGTCACAAGCAGAAGTTTAAAACCTACGTGGCCATTGAGGCGTGCCCAGCGTCTCTTGAAGTTCTTTGGAAGCCTGAGGTCACCACATAAAGAAGCCCAGGCGAATCTCCTGGTGGATGTGGGAGCAAGAAGAGCAAAGACGTGCTTCACTGAGGCTCCCCTCGACCAACCAGCTGCCCCAACCGCCGGGTAAGTTTATAACACCATCCCAGGAGTCCAGCCAGTTGGGCTACCAGCTGTCAACAGAAATCAGCAGACCTGAAGAGCTGTCCAGCTGACCCACAAAGTCACAAGAAATAACAAAGGTTTGTTGTTTCAACAATTTGGTTTGGGGTTTTGTTTGTTTGTTTTGCAGAGATTACATGGGTTGGGCACTTTCTGTCACTCAGTATGTTTCCTAACCAGAAATAGTGCTACTCCCATCTGGTAGACCTGTGATCATGATCACATGTCACCCACTTTCTCACCATAAAGGTGCACACATGACCCAAGCTGACCTAACGGAGACCCCACCACTTTACAGACAGTAGTCACCTGGGATTCAGGCAAGGATAGTAAAAGGCCTTTCTCTGAAACTGCTCCAGGCTCCTTTTGTGGTTCCTTCCCAGCATTGAATCCACAGATACATATTTTGTTTGTTGTTGTTGTTGTTACCATTGTTGTTTTCTGCAGTACCGAGGATTAAAACACGGGGCCTTCACTGTGAGCTACACACTCAGCATTTTTGTATGATTTATTTGAAACATGCTCCTGCTAAGTTGCCAAGTTGCCCAGACTGGACTCGAGCTTGCAATCCTCCTACCTCAGCCTCCCCAAGTGCTGAGATTACAAACCTGTACTATTGAATTCAGCAATCAAATCTTGGCATGAGAATTAAGTAGAGACAGAGACAGAAGAAGAGAGAGGGAAGAGGGAGGGGGAAGGGAAGGAGAAAAGAAGGAAGGAAGGAAGGAAAGAAGGAAGGAAGACTTTCTTCGGCTGGGGTCCCTGAATGAACGTGCGGATGAGCGCCATCTCCTTATAACATTCCCACCTGTGACTCTGTTCTCCATCACCTTTTGAACTTTATGAGAAACTTCCATTGTGTCAAGACACGAAGTTTTATCTACTAAAGCAGCTGGCAGTGCTTTAACTAACACAAGCACTTGCCAATACCATTGAAAATACAAAAGCATTTATTAGCATTTTGAAGGCTCTGAAACAACTGGAGAAAGCCTGTCTGGCGGGAGCAGGAGTCATCTGACACTTCTCCCAGTGATCCAGCTGTCCAGATGCCAGGCGCTGACCTTCTCGCTAACTCTTCCCACTCCACCCTCTCCTCACCAGCTCAAAATGGCTTTTCTCTCTCCTCAACAGGGAAAGAAAAGGCTGCTCCTCCGCGTGTACACTGGGAACTAAGTTCTAAGGTCATTCGTTGTGTTACAACTGACCTCATAGAGAAATCCTAATACTTCTGCCTTCTACTGCTTTCGGAGCCTTCAAAGGGACTGTCAGCCAAAAAGTTGCAGGTTGGATAGGCTCAAACAGAAGAGCAAGTGGTATGTCCTCAGAGACAAAGAGCTTGGAGAGAGGTTCGGGGCCTGACGTTTACAGCAGTGTGTACAGTCATGCTTTCAGACAGCAAGGACCTTGAGATATATTCTTCAAATGTTCTAAATTTTCCACAGCTGGCCACTTCAGCTGCATTAAGCAAAACATTTGTCCTCTTTTCTTATCTGTAGTTCTTTCAACAATAATAAATCATCCTAAATCTAGAGGTAAATCTGTAGCCTCCCATAGAACTATGTGCTCTTGTTTATGTGTGTGTGTGCATGTGTGCATGTGTGTACATGTGCATGCGTATGTGTGCATATGTGCATAAGTGTTTATAAGATTATATGGATAAGACACATTTATTGAAGTTGAAGAGACCTTTGGGGTGGTGTCATTACCTTCCTCAGTCTGATGTGCAGGCCCCAGGGCCACATGCTCTTGCCAGTTGTGAAGGACATCTGCTTGAGAGAAGGGTGTAGGATCTGAACTTCCAGACAGTGGAAAGAACACAATCTCATTCAAACCATAGCTCTGCAATTAACCATATATAAATCATAACATCCTGTGGCCACTGCTCTACAGTTTCCCCGCCTTTCTAACAGAGATTATGAGAGAATATATCAAAATCCAGACTTGGAAACTCATACTGTTTTGGAAGATAGGGCTGTGTAGAGCTTGGAGGGAGGGCATTTTTACGCCCCTCTATGTAGGTGACCATATAAGCACTACTCCACAGCTTCCGTCCTCATACCAACCTTTAGCTGGTTCGCAAATTCGAATGTGAGTCTACTTCTCCCAATTTCCTCCACTGTAGCATAAAGAAAAAAATACACCCTTTGGTTTATGCGTTGTGCTCAGTGAACATAAAGTACTTAGTGTCTGTACAAGTATATTCATGTGTACTCTATAATCTTATGCATAGAATTACACATACATAATCTTTAATATTGAAAAACAGCAATTGCAATTAGTATATATCCAAATGATAGCTTCATGAAGTCTTAATACATAGGATATCTATATTCCTGACAAGGTCTTTTACTGTCTTATGTACCAGTTCCACCTGCCAACCCTATGCCTCCACGTTTTGTGGAGGTGCAGACATTACTAACACATCCCAGACCTTCTTCTAGAGTGTGATCTATAAAGTACTCTCCTGTAAGATCAAGTGGATAAAATCTACTTTCCTTGGATTGCTGAAATACAGCTCTCTCTCTCTCTCTCTCTCTCTCTCTCTCTCTCTCTCTCATTGATTATCTTTACAAACTCTTTTACCAGTATCTTTCTCCTCAGGGTATGAAAATACATGGTGAAGATGTTACATTTCCACTGATTTTCCAGAATTTAGACCTGAAATATTTACAGCCAACTGTGTGTTCTGCATTTGAGACTTGAGGGAGATTGTTTTTGTAATTTCCATTTTTATGACATAGAAGCTAGTATCTCAATATTTTTGTGAGGTTGCTATTTAGAGCTAAGATTTTTTGGCAAAAGAACATCAACAATATGAAAAGTGATGTGATGTACCTTAACTATGTGTGATTATGTGTTTGGTTTTGCATAGATTTTAAGATACCAGGTTCTTAAGAGAGCTTAAGAAGTAGTATCTGGTGATAACTTTGATGATTTCGAGGCCCATTACAAAAGCTAAGAACAAAATGTAAATTCTTGTCCCCTGGATGCCATAACACCTCCTTTTAATCCACCTTGTCAAGATTCATTTATAATCTTCTTACCAGGTTAATAACCCTTTCTTCTTACTTACAGATTTCCTACCTATTAGAAACCATAAATTAAAGCACACTGAGATAACCATTTTAAGAACAGACTTCTATTATGAAAGCTTCTTGGATAGTACCCAGTATCCTTGTTCGCAGATTTTGTGAAGAGTTCTTTTCTTTCGCTAAAACCTCAAAGCTCCAATTCACCTAATTGGTCAATGCACCACACATTTCCCTTCTCCTAACCCAAATCCCCTTTGAAGTAATAAGGTTATATTTTTCTCCTTCAATTTCAAAAGTTACAGTTTTGCGTGAAGCTTAATATTATGTAAGGTTTTAACACAAATCACCTCCAAACTTGAGAGACTGAGATTCTGAAAAAGCCAAGGTCTAACCCTGAAGAATTTACTTGGAAATTAAATGATAAACCTCAGAACAAAAATATTTGAAAAGACTGCTCATTTATGCACCTGTTCTGATCATTTGTGACTTTGCTCTCTGAACAGCGTTTGGAAAAGCACCATGAGGGAGGAAGGGAAGAAGAAAAGGAAACAGGGAGGGAAGAGAAAGAACACCGAGAAGGAAGGGCTAGAATGGAAGGTAAGGGTAGAAGTGAGAGTGAAAGAAAGGGACAGAAGGAGAAAGGGAGATAGCGACTGTGGTCTAACTTACCAAGCAGGCTACCTGCTCAGCTTTCGCTAGCAGAGCCAGAAAGACCTTTCCACTTCCAGTGGTTTCGCACTGCTTCTGGGATTTTAAAAGACAATGGGGTAATATTAAGATTACTCTGGGGTAATTTCCCAGCAGTGGAGCAAAGTGTGCTTCTCCGAACTTTAGAGAAGAAAAATTGAGCCTCTCTGATTCTTCAAGGAGCTGCATGTATGTTATGGGAGTTCACAAGTGCACTCCACCCTCTTCATGTTTATGATATGATTCTCCAGCTGGATGGAGGGTTTTGGCTACTCTTATTCAACAATATAAAGTGCAAGGCACTGGCCATACTATGTTCTGGAACTGGACAATCAACAATTTGCCAGTTCCTGTGCTTTTGTGTACATACACAATCTAGCTAGATGCTAACTCACAAAATAGAGTCTACTTAAGCAAAGTCTTCATTTGTCTGTGGTGTTATAATGACATTTTAAGCTCAATTTCCATGAACCAGGCAAGAAAATCAATTTCAGAACGTAGTTATTCTGTTGTGAATAATTATCACATAAGTGGTTGGGTTGAATTTTTCACTTTTGTGCTTGTAATGGGACCCTAGTGATTTCACCTGGAGTTCCTCTATTCTCTTCCATAAATACTGAGGGCACCAGCAGTTTTTCATGGAACAGACTCGACTCTGCCACAGAGAGTTCCATTTCAGCGCATCCTTAAAAGAGGGAAGAGAGAAGATGCTACAAGCCCATTGAGTTACCAGAGGGTGTGTTAGTCAGCTGCCCTTTGCTATGACAAAATGCCTAAAGGAAACGACTTAAAAAGAAGGATTTCTTTTTGTCTCACCATTTCAGAGTACAGTCCACAGTGGCTACAGCATGTAGCAAAGGAAAGCTGCCCACTTCCTGCAGCCAGGAAGCACAGAGCACACACTTTTATAACAAAGTCCCTTCCCCAAACATGTTAACGTATGAATGCATACGTGGATTAACCTAGGCAAGAAGTCAGAGTCCTTCTGATCCAATCGCCTCTCAAGGGCCCACCTCGGAACACTGCGGAGTTGGGGACAAAAGCTTCAACCCATGAACTTTTGGGGGCATTGAAGATCCAACCCTAGCAGAGTAGATAGGAGCAGGTCAGGTGAGAGGTCACTGACTTTCTGTTCCTATCTGTCAGTTTCGCTACATCAACAAACTCTCCTCCCCAGAGCGCGCTCCTCATGCTGCCTGGACTTTGCATAGTCTGCAAATATTCACAGGCTTGGCTCCATTTCTCTGGCGAAGCAGACTTCCTGCGCTCAACTCCAGGAGAATCCTTTTTTTTTTTTTTTTCTTGTTTTCTGGCAGTCTACAAATCGGTTAAATCAACTCACACGTTTTTTTAAATGTCACTGCTGAACTAATAAACTGAGCTGGGCTGAAGTATATGTATTGATATTTTCATTTTTAAAAAGCCAATTTTTCACATTTTAAGAAAGTGCTTTTGAAATACAGTGCAAGCATAGTTTTAACTATGCTGCCTTAGCTTTCAGCTGTAGCACTTTAATGAGAAATAAAATGTAAGAGTCTCACTGAAGCAGAAAACTAATCTTAATGGGAAAAGACTATGACTGAAGATACACAGATTCTGTAAATATCAGCAATCACAGATAATAATAAAATGCGTTCTGTTAATCACTAAAAAAGGCATTCATGCAGTATCATCAGAACCATCCACTCTTTTTTTCTTCCCTCTCATCATCCAACATCACAACTATGCCCTTCCTCCCACGAGCTATTTTCTGTCTGCTCTCTGGGTTAGTGACGCTGGTCTCTGCCAAGCAGAAGCAAGGACATCTCCAGCCTGGTTCAATGTGAACAGGCCCTCACCTCTGCACCTCTGAGCAGCGATCAGTGAAGGGCAAACAAGGCTCAGCTTAGGTCAGCATGGGTGTTACCACAGCTGGGCAGAAGGACAGTGCGATCAAAGTCGGCCCCACAATTAACCATATATATATATATATATATATATATATATATATATATATATATATATTTGAGATAGGGTCTCAGTCTGTAGTCTACGCTGCTCCTGAACGCATGCTCATTATGTAGCCCAGGCTGCCCTTGGACTCACAGCAATCCTTTTACCTCAGCCTCCCAAGTGCTGGGATTACAGGTATGCACCACCATGCCCAGCTTTATGTGGTGCTGGGAAATCGAACTCAGGGCCCATGTGCTTTAACCACTGTGCCATTCCTCCGGCCTTTAACCATCCTCTCATAGACTTCTTCACCTAAAACAACTATCAGCTTTGGGTCAAAAAGGTCAGAAGGTGATGCCCCTTCCGCCTCTTTATTCATGGAAAGAAAACACAGGCAGAGAATGAACAACAACACCAAGAAGCCCAATGGCCACTTCGCTTTACCCACGTTCAAAGACTCGAAGAGTACTTTTATTTCTGTGGGAAATGTTTTCTTACTCTATTATTTGTGGCTTGTCTTGACATGTTTTCTCAACCCTCAACATTCAACTCCATTTCACCTGGATTTCTTCTTTTAGCTTTTGTAAATTTGTATCACACTGAGAAATATATCTTTAAAATTTTTTCCTCTCTTTAAGTTTGTACTTTTGACCAGTGTCTCCCTGATCATCCCCCTTCCAGCTCCTGGAAACCACTGTTTTACACTGTGTTTCTTCAAGTTTGATTATGTCATATGCTACACACGAGTGAGATCATACGATATTTGTTTTTTTGTGCCTAGCTTATTTCACTTGGCACTGTGTCCCCAGTTTCATCCATATCATTGAGATTCCACCTTATCTCAAACTAAGAGAACTAGGAGCAAAGCCAGACAAGGCTTTGCAAGAAGGTAGCTTATTGAAAGCTCCCAGAAATACACTCAAGGGTATTTTTGGGAGGTTCTTTTTGTAGCCTTAAATTCTTTAATTTTCTGTTTGGCCACACAAAATTACTCTTTGTAATTTTTCAATCTTCCAGTAGAGTCAACTCAACACATTTTTCTCTCCAAGATATAGGCTCTACCTCTGGACTTGACAGAAAACCGGTGCTCAGTAGGAAAGTAGTAAGTATTTGGATGGATGGTGGATGATGGACATACAGGGGAATGGAGAAGTAAGTTATAAGTGAGTCATTCATCTGCAAGAAGTCTGGATACAGTTCACTCCCTTCATACAAGGCTATCATGTGATATGTGTCTTTCTGCCTTACTAAAGTGACTGGAAAAATGTTATCAACAAAATTTAAATATCATTTTCAACAAATAGATTAATGTTAATGAGGAGACCCTTGTCTAAGAGTTACTACTCTCATTAAAAGGAAAGAGAAAAATGTGAATTCCACAATTAAAGTCCAACCCAATATGTCACATAGCAGTACAACAGAGGAAGAGTGTTAAATAATTCAAGAATCATTAGGAAAGAACATCCTACTAAAACTTATTAATTCTTGAAACTAATTATTAAAACTACATAAGGAATGTTTTTTCTCTTTAAATATATGCTTCCTTGGTTAAAACATCCACATATTCTCTCAGAGATATCAGTCTTATCCACATAGTACAACATTTCAAGTGCAAAGCTTAATCATTATCAGTATAAGACATTTGCTTTCTGCACTTGCCACTTTTTCAGAAATTGTCTGAAGATCAGAATTTAATTATATTGACATTTGCCATGTTTTCAAGATAGAGATAGAAAGTCCAGCAATCAATGAATCTGTGTGATGTTCAGGTAGACCTCTAAAAGATCTTTAATTTTAAAGATAATAGTTAATTAATAATAATATATATTATGTACTCACACCTAAAATATTTAATTAATCATACAGTCAACATTATATCTTATATTCACAACCTGCAGTGGAGTCATTTATCACCAAAACTGCTTTCTCAGACCTTCCAAGCCAACTTCGGCCTGTATATACCAATAATTACGATATAAATTAGTAAACTTCTGTGGAGAGCACCAAATCTCCAAATCTGTATTTCCTTTCAAATAGAAATTATAAACATAGGAACTTAATAAAATAATTAAAAATAAGATCAATATTTTTCTAAAAGGGAGATTACGACAGGGTTTTTACAAAAGCGAAATTTTGAAAACATTTCAATGTTCAGCTACAGCTATGAAAAATTACATCATAGAAAAACACTTATGGGTGTTGTCTTAGTTACTTTTTCGTTACTGTGAGTCAATACCCGACACCCACAAACTTAGGAAAGGAAAGGTTTATTTTAGCTCACAGTCTCGAAGGTCACAGTCCATTCAGGGGCTGCCGGCAACAATCGAAGTACATGGCAGAGGTAGAGGCAGCTTCTCATGACATCCCAAACAGGAAGGCAAGTTGAGACTAGTTGAGACTAGTCCCAGTCCCAGTCCTAGTCGTCAAGGAAGGCAGATGCAGCTTATATATCCTTCCAGGTCTCTGCCCAGTGATCAGCCCCGCCTGCATCCAGGTGTGGAAGATGTGGCCACTACACACCGTTAATCCTA
Organism: Ctenodactylus gundi; assembly: GCA_004027205.1. Lineage (NCBI taxonomy): Eukaryota > Metazoa > Chordata > Mammalia > Rodentia > Ctenodactylidae > Ctenodactylus > Ctenodactylus gundi. The sequence continues at coordinate 175,798 of PVKB01003336.1, read as the reverse complement.
ACTTACATGCTTTTAATCCTAACTTAACTGTAATCCACCCCTCCAGACTAGGCCCTAATCCACCAACCGTACATAGTTCCATAGACAATCCATAACATTAAAATACATGAGACTTTTGGGGGACGTTCCAGAATCAAACCACAGTAGGTGTTAATCACACAGCCTCAGTATAGAATTAAACTGAAAAGAATGCCACAAAATAGAACATAAACAGTAACAGTGCATGTTGGTATGTGCTGTCTTAGTTACTTTTTCATTTCTGTGACTCAATACCTGACACCCACAAATTTAGGAAAGGAAAGGTTTATTTTAGCCCACAGTTTCAGATGGTCACAGTCCATTCAGGGGCAACCGGCAACAATTGAAGTACATGGCAGAGGCAGAGGTGGAGGCAGCTTCTCAGGACATCACACACAGGCAGGCAAGTGAGACTAATTGGGTCTGGTCCAAGTCCCAGTCTTAGTCTCTCCTGCATCCGGGTATCAAAGGTTTGGCCACTACACACCCTTAGTCTTAAGTCACATGCCTTTAGTCTTAACTCACACATCCCTAATCCCAACAACTGCAATCCACCCCTCCAGACCAGACCTCAAGCCACCAATGTTACATGGCTCCATAGACAATCTATAACATTTTAAAATACATGAGACTTCTGGGGGACACTCCAGATCCTAACCACAACATTCCACCCCTGGCCCCCAAAAGACTCATGTCCTCCCCAGGTAAAATGCAGTTAGTCCTTCTTCAAGAGTCACCAAAGTCTTAACAGTTTCAGCACTGCTAGAGAAACTCCAAGTCCATAGTCTCCTCTGAGATGTAAGACAAATTTGTAGCTGTGAGCTCCTGTTCAAACAAAAGAGTTAAGCACTTCCAGTATAAAATGGCACAGGGTAAACATTTCCATTCCAAAAGGGAGGAATAAGGGAATAAAAGGCAATAGGACCAGAACAGTTCCTAAATCTGGCAGGGCAAGTATTAAATCCTGTAGCTCCATGTCCAGCAACTGGGGTAAATGCTGGTGAGGCATGAACTCCAAGGGGCTTGGGTGGTCCCACCCCTGTGGCATTGTTGCTCACTGCAACCTCCATCTTCTCTGCTCTGGCCTGTATCCACTCACGGCCTGCTGCGTTTCTCAGCTGACCATCCATGCTCCTGGCTTCTCCAATTTTCAGGCTCTCCACTGGACCTTAGGCTTCTCCTTCACAATTTCACACATTGCCCTCCTAGGGGCACACTCTTTGGCCTCCCAGGCCTTCCTTGGGAACCTGGGTAGAAGCCTCCATGAACCCACAACTCGTGGGCTCTGCAAGCTTGTAAAGCCGGGACCATGTGGACGTCTCCAAGATCTGCCACTGACTTGAGCAGTAATCTGGCTCCTTTGTGCCATGGTTGCAGTAGCTTCTGAGTGCTTGGATTGCTGAACTCTAGGAAGCTGACCTCCAGCAAACATTTCCCTCTTTGGCCCTACAGGGAGTTCCAGGGTACTCTTCACAGGACAAGATCTTTTGCCTTTGCATCCTTTCATTGATATAGGGTGGAATATTGTTGATTCCTGAGTCACTGTGAAGGCCTCCTTCTTACAGTCCTGATTCCAACTTCTTGGTTTCTGTTTAATGTTAGTCTCTTGAACAACCACATGTTTTTCTACTCCAGACTGCGAGCTTTTTACATCTGTTCTCTCTGCCATTGTCTCCTGTTCCTCACTATAAAGCTGGCTAAAAGCCGCAAACAGTAGCCATGTAACAGTTTTAACATCAGTTTGTCTTGAGATCTCCTCCACCAGAGTAAGCAGTCCACCACCCTTAATTTCAGTTTCAGGAAAAGTCTCTGGACAAGGGCAAAATGCAGACAAACTTTTTGCCAGATCGTAGCACACATGGTTTTTAGGCCACTTGCCAATACAGTCCTCCTTTCCATCTGAAACTTCTTGAGCCTGGCCTTTCCAATCCACACTTGTATCAGTATTCTGGTCTTCTGAGCTCAGGTCAGGATCTCCCATCACTCTTGGTTCAGAGCACTCAAAGGCTTCTCCAGTTGACATCCTCGAACCTTTCCAAATTCCTCCCACAAACCAGTTCCAACAGCTTCTGAGCCACATCATCATGTAAAGTATAGCAATGACACCACTCCTGGTACCAATTTCTCTCTCAGTTACTTTTTCATTTCTGTAACTCAATACCTGACACACACAAATTTAGGAAAGGAGAGGTTTATTTTAGCTCACAGTTTCAGATGGTCACAATCCATTCAGGGGCGGCCGGCAGCAATCAGAGTACAAGACAGAGGCAGAGGTGGAGGCAGCTTCTCAGGACATCACAACAGGAAGGCAAGTGAGACTAGTTGAAACTGATCCAAGTCCCAGTCTTAGTCTCTCCTGCATCCAGGTATTGAAGGTGTGGCCACTACACACCCTTAGTCTTAAGTCACATGCCTTTAGTCTTAACTCACACATCCCTAATCCCAACAACTGCAATCCACCCCTCCAGACCAGACCCCAAGCCACCAACATTACATGGCTCCAAAGCATACCTCTGTTTATTATAGTTTTAGTTTTTGAGAAATATTCCTCAAAAAGAGTAACCCACGTTTCAGGACCACTGCTAACAGGGGAGGGCACCATAGCCAACTTTTTTGAATAAAGAGGCACTGAATTTTATATAAGTCTGAAAACTTAAAATTCATGCTTTAAAAAAAAAAAACTCACTAAAAAAAAAGAGTTCAAAATATCCTTGTCTTGAAACGTTACACAATATGTTTCAGTCTTTCTATTGTATTCTTGGTCCCTCTCCTTCATATATTTGTAATTCATCCAATGAGATTTGGAGAATTGAACTCAATTTTGCCACTCCTCCAAAACCACCTTCTAAAATGTGCATGCACGTGCACACACACACACACACACACACACACACAAGTGCTATTTACAATTATGATTTTTTTTTCAGCAGCTTATTTTTTGAGAGAGAGTCTTGCTCTACAATCCAGGACGGTCCTGAACTCACTATGTATCCCAGATTGACCTTGAACTCATAGCAATGCTTCTGCTGTAGCCTCCTTAGTGCTGGGATTACAGGCATGTACTACTACATCCAGCTTATGCGACGCTGGGGAATTGAACCCAGGGCCTTATGCTTGTAAGGCAAGCTCTTTAATTACTGGGCTATATGCCCCCAGCTCAATACACTATTTAATAAATAATTTATTACTAAAATTTTAACTCTTCATAATATTTAACAACTAGTTTCCAAGATGGTAGTTGGTCACCTTAAAAAGCCCAATATTTTATACAACTTAAGTTGCTCTTATTCATCTATAATTGTTATTCCTCATCCCCACGATTTAAAAAATAGATGAAATTACCTTATACCCGTCCACATTTAAGTCCGTTTCAGGTGTGAACTTTTCAAGTAACAAATACTTTCACAGATGGCCATTTCATCATCTTCGCATTTTGGTGGGTTGAGTTTTTCAGAAAACGAATACCAGAAGTGCAAGGAGAAGGAGAAAATGACAAAGCCCACTCTGATTATGGACTTTCAAATATTTGCATTTTCAGCCTTTTAGCATGCAAAGTCTTATTTCCTTCGAGGCCTAACGAGATGATTCCCTAACACCCTAACAGTATGCAACGTAGCTTCGATCTGCTGACAGGAAGATAATCGATCTCGCTGTCAAAATCTCTTCATTAAAAAATCAGAACATTTATTTCCCTAAAACAGAGAAAAATTATAGTCTCATGAAGTTTTAATTTATAAAAATACTAAAAGAAGAGAAACAGGGGAAATTGAGGTATGCATGCTCATGAATTTTGCACGTTGGGGTAAGTAACGCAGTTTCTGAGGCAGACAAACCCAGGTTCACGGTCCTTAGTGGGATGTTCTCTACCAGTATCAGCTTGGGCTAGGTATTTAACCCATGAAAAACCTCAGGGTCTGAAACAGCAGGAAGGGCTATAAAGTGACCTCCCCACAAGGTCGTGAAGAAGACTAAACTAGATACTTTGTGCAAAACACCTGGCAAAGCACATGTCACGCAGTAAGTGCTGTATAAATGCAGGTCATCGTCCTTTCCAAAATACCACCATCTGCTGTACCGCAGGTGATTGAGTAAGCTGGATGTCGGTCACACGGCATGACAGCAAGTCAAGACAGCAGTGCCCACAAGGTGCACACTGCCTTTCTTTGGCAAAGTGCTGTTGTAGCCTCAGAATACCAGTCTGACCTTGAAGGTGTTTTCCAGGCTCCAGTGAAAGTTACAGGAGCTCAGGTCTGCAGTCACCAAAGGAATGTAGCCCCTAAAAGCTTACACAGGCAGATATGGGGCAGTTAACTTATCAAGAGGAAATGGCTCTGGTTTTCTTTGCAGGCTTCAGATTCAGGAGCTGTGAAGTTGAGTCACCAGTTTGCTATCTGACCCCAGGCCAGCCACTTAACCTCTCCCTGACCCCATTTCCTTACTTCAAATCAACTCTCTGTTCAGGCCTCCTACTTCTAGTCAGTATCTCTCCCCACAACAATTGGCACTGACAAAGGGATCCTGTAGATTGTGAAAATTAATTTTCAGTGTGTTGGGCTTATAAATGGAATGCTAAAAGCTTCGGAAATGAGTAAGAACCGCTATGTTTTTGGGTGTTTTGGTATCGTTTTAAGACCTCTCTTCCTGGAATAAAAGCACCAACTCAGACAATAAACTGTGTCTGACACAGCGACCCCAGCTCTGACGAAGCTCTCTTGCGTGGGTATTTCTGGAAGCGACAGAAGGAAGCAAACAGGAGCCCCTCTGTCAGTAGGTAGGCAAGGGCAAAACAAATTTCAGTTATTTAAAGAGAGTTTAGGGTGAGCTGCACAGTGTGATTGGTTGGCGATATGGCCAAAGCTTGGTTATTAGGTTTGCCCTTGGCCACTGTCTCTCTGCCTGGCCTTGGACGGTACATACAACACTGAGTAGCCGCAGGAGTATTTCCCTGAATGAATGGGCCATCCTGACCACCCCTCACACGAAATAACTGGACACACGTGCCCCTACTACTCACACAAATGTCTTGTCATGCTGGGAATTGCTGTGAACACCCTGAATTCAGAGGTGTGTGATGGTTGTCCTGGTTCTCATAATGCCCAGCTCCATAAATGCAGATGATGAAGGGGGTCATGGAATCAACTCTAACAGTTTCTCAAGTTTGCAGTATTTACCAGAGCTTCACCAAACTTCAACAATTTTCAATTACAAAAAAAAAAAAAAAAAAAAAAAAAAACTTTAGGAACTATTCTCTGTCTTTTCCTGCCTCCTGAAGTCAGCCCTACTACCATTTTTCTATTTCCCCATTGGCAACCGGAAGCACCTGTTCCTGCTTCTAATTTGGTCTTTTAAGCTAGTGAGAAGTCAGATTAACACAGTGTGTCAGTTAGGGTTACATTTATCTGTGAGTAAAGATGCCCAACTATAGCAGCTTAAATGCAAAAGCTGTGCTTGTTTCTGCAAAGGGAGTGCAGAGATAAGCAACCACTAAGAAGACTCCATGGCATGACCACAGGCCCTTTGCAGGGCCACGCATGACTTTCTCATAGTCTCTAGAAGGCTGCTGGACTCTAAACACTACAATCAAGCTCCAAGTGACAGAAACAAGGAAGGCAAGAATAACGAGACTGCTCTTTTTTTGCATCGCCGGCCTGGGTGCCCTTCCAACACTTCACACCTTGTGGATCAGACTGAGCCACATGAACACTTTCGCTTAAAAAAAAAAAAAAAAAAGCTAAGCAGTATAATGTGACCCTATAGCTGACAAATCCTGGCACTCTGCTACCCCGAGTAGAGTTTGACTTCCATTCCTGAGAAGAAGAGGAAAATGGTATTGAGACAGACCAGTGATCCTCAGGCATGACTCCCTGGACCAGTATCACCCAAGGACTTGTCAGACATCGAATCCGTGACTCAGTGGACAGACAACAGCCAACTCCACCCCACTGGGCGTATTAGTTTTCTAAGTAACAGGAAGATCAATGAGCTCTCTGTGAACACACGCAGAGTCTGAGATAAAATTTTAGAATGCTGACTTCAGTACATGTATTTCAGAGATTCCAAAGGCTTCTGTTATCCGTTCCTTGTTCTCAAGGTACAGAGGATGCTGGAAATTCGAACTGGTGAACAGTAAAAGTACTAAACAACTGGGAACAAAGCTCTGAAAGCAGCCAAGTCTCACTGCACAATGGTGCTGGCTGACAAAAGGAAGACAGGCCACACACACCTCGGCCTCCCTTGGTGACTTCTAAGGTCATGTTTGCCATCGCTGAAAGCCATATGCCTTTCTCTACTGTTATGTTAAAAAGTTAAATTAAATCTTGCGGTTAGAAATAAACCAGACAATAATAATTTTAGAATATAGCTTTCAAAATATGCAAACACAAGTCACTGGGAATTCTAAGTTCACACACGTCACCCGCCGGCCACTGGCTTTAACAATCACTCCTCAAAGGCAGAGACTACAAGCAAAGGCACAGGCACCCAAAGTTGGGAGTGGACTCCGCAGAGGGTAGGAAGCCAGAAGATGAGTGGCTGATGGCATTCATCCCAGATCTGACTATTTGACCTGCTGGATCCTCAGTTACCAAACTGAAGAGGCGAATGGGAGGTCTGATCCAAAGTAACTCGTGTTGTATGGATGTGGCCTGGCAAACACAGAGACATTATGGCTAACGAGCCAACATGAATCAGATCACACATTCAAGCCATATGCAAGGAGATGGCATATTTAATGGGGGAGAAAGCTGCGGGAATGCATGGTTAGAACTTCCAGTTACATACAGACAGCTCTGTGCACCTCTGAGACCCTGTAACTTGGATGAATGCCTGAGTATATTTGATATACTGGAGAGCAGAGGCCTGAAGACCAGAGTGAGATGGCCAGACAAGGGGAATATCACCTTCCTTGGTGGTTTCCAATCTGTAGAGAGAGGATTCTGGAGGGACACATTATTACAGATGTGTACAGCTCCTAGGTGCAGTAAACGCTCTGCTGTAGACCAAAGAAAGTGCAACACTATCACAGTGGGATGACAGGACCCCCCAGAAAATACCCAAGAGTCCATAATGCTACCACAAGGAGATCTCACTGAAGAAAATCTGCCCAGCCTCCCAGGAAGACATTCAGGACCTGGAGGAAGAGGCAGGATCACTCACCTCCCATGCACAATGCTTTCCAAATGTTTTCTTGTTTGTTTGTTTTATTTGTTTTTTATTAAATCAGGATTTATGTAAGACAGAGAAAAGAGATTACTAGACCCTGGAAATATTGCTACCATATTCTAAAACTTTACCCAACTTCAAACTTTTAAATTTCTTGGAAGTTTTAATGCACATATATGCAAATCCTACATACAGCATTTGCTTTTGTTTTCTAATTTTCACCAACATGAAAACATGCTTGCTGTATTCTCCATCTTCCCACATCTTCTATATCCTTGTGTCCTGGAAGGCCAGGGCAAACACTGAAATCTGGCCTACAAAAGAAAAGGGGGCGGGGGTACTGTGCTTAACCTTGCTTGAGTATTTTCATGTACCACTTAGATCATTTTAATGGGGTTAAGGAAACATCCATCGCCTTGAGTGTTTCTAAATTATATCCTGCCAACACGCTTAACTCATTTCATTAGCTAAGAGTAGAAAAAAGAAAGAGAGGAGAGAGGTAAGAAGAAGGTAACCTGTGTGGTAACAGTTTTCACCCATATAAAGGAAATGAAGAAAATGGATCTCAATGAATAGCTTCCCTGAAAGATCACTGACATGGAACCAGAGCTACACTGACATAGGAATCTGTGAAATTCTTTTAAAGAAAAAAAGTCCCATAATTTTAAGCAAAAGTGAGATGTCCTCAGATTTAACTTCAATGGCGTTTGTCATAATCCTAGTAAATGTAAATAATATAAAACTTGGCATAAACCAGTATTTCTTATGATGTTCTCATACAGACATATAACCAGAACAAATTTATCTATAAGATAAAACTTACATATTAAATAAAACAACACCAACAACTTACAACTGGTAGTTCTAAAATAACATGCCAATGATACAGTAGAGAAAACAAGCCTCTCATCATGAGCAATCTTTTATTACTATCGATTTTTTTAAGAAACATAAATGTTTACCTGAGTGCATACTTTGTAGGATGCTATCCAATTATAAAATAATCATTACGATGACCAAGAATATGCTTCAAAACTTTTTAATTATCACCAAAGTGAATCTAAGTTTTTTAAATTTTCATAGAAAATACACATTTCGAAGAGTACACCTAGAGACTATGACTGTTTCCTGCCCCAGTTTTAGATGCATTGCTCTGGTGGAAGGCATAAAGAAAGAAAAATACTGTGAGTCTTCTTTTTAAGCTGTGATGTTCTCTTTGCCTGGCTCCACCACAAAATGGAATGTTCCATAAGGAAGCATCTGATCTGGTTCATCCCTGTATTCCCAGCTCCTCTGAGGCTCCTCACACATAGAAATCCATAAAAAATATAAACTGAACAAGCCAAATACATCAAATTCTACCAAAGAGTTAAAATCCAGGTGCTGACTGAGTAAGAAAAGCCATCCTAAGCTGGGTACAAGAAATCCTAGCACTCAGGAGGCTGAAGCAGGAGGATTACCATAGGTTCTAGGGCTACATAGTGAGTTCAGGACCAACCTGAACTGCAGAGCAAGATCCTGCCTGGGAAAAAAATAAAAATAAATAAAAGCTATCCTAAGAGTCAAGGGAAGATGCAACCCCAACATTTGCAGTATTGTGAGTAGAAACTTGTCCCTGGTCCAGAAGGACAAGCTGTCACTAGCTGATTACAACAGCTACTGAGGTGTAGGCATATGAGAAAGGTCTTCTTTTCTTAAACAGGCTCTTTCTAAACCCAATACAGGGGTTACTAAATGATTCTCAGTTTATGTGACTGCTACACTGCAATGAGAGATAAGAGAGATGAAACAGTTCTTTAACTCCATCTACCCAAAAGTATGCAAGCCTTGGTTAGTTACTTCTCATTGCTGAAACATGGTACCCAACATCCACAACTTAAGGGAGGAAAGGTATATTTTCAGTTAAGTTTCAGAAAGTCTCAGTCCATCATGGATGGCCAGCAAAGAACATGGCAGAGGCCTAGCCAGGACAGCGAGGAGGAGTGAAGCTAGCATATATCCTTGGTTTTTTCTCGTGACCCACCCTTTCTAGGCCAAGCCCCAGTGATTTGCCCCTTCAACCAGCACATGGAACCCACAGGTATCCCACAACTTCAAAACACACAAAGCTTAAGAGTGCATGTGTGTGTTTGTGTGTGTGTGTGTGTGTGCGTGTGTGTGTGTGTGTGTGTGTGTGTGTGGTCTGCCCTTGTTTGTTTGTTTTTTTTTTTGAATGAATGAAGAACTGTCCAAAGCCACATCTAAATGTAGGATATGGTTAATGTACATATTTAAATATTTAAGTTTCCTTTTTAAATTTTTTATTATAACATTAAAAAAACAAGGACAAAGAAATAGGTGACCACAGGTCGGAAACATTTACTTTATGCAATGTTATTAATAACAGAACAATTATGAAATATGATGATTACACAGAACTTATGACATTGGTTTCCCATTCCTAGTAATTGAAGTGGAGCTGCGAGCAGCACTGATTAACCAGGATAGCAAAACATTTTTTTTTTCTTTTTATGCTGAAAAAGTTCTACAATACCTTGTTTCTGGGCTGGAGGAATGGCTCAGTAGTTAAAGTGCTTGCCTAACAAGTGCTAAGTCGAATGCTAAGTACCCGAGTTTGATTCCCCGGCACCACATAAGCTGGCTGTGGTGGTGCACGCCTGTAATCCCAGCACTTGGGAAGCTGAGACAGGAGGATTGCTGTGAGTCCAAGGCCAGCCTGGACTCCAGAATGAGTTCAGGACCAGCCTGGGCTGCAGAGTGAGACCCTGTCTCCAAAAAAAAAAAAAAAAAAAAAATTGATACAATACTTTGCTTCTCTGTGTAACTAAAGATAAAAAACCTTTCTCATATTGAGAATTTATGATTTAAATATTACTTTATTTCATGTTATTTTCCTCAAAGTTTCCTTTTTTGATAAAATGTAACTCAATTACCATCAGTAGGCCTGAGGCAGAAACTCAGAGATGTAGAATGAGTTCTATGAGCCATAATTTTCTTGCTGGTTCGCAATTTGATCGGTCAATCAAAAACTGTACTTACTACGTGACTGTCATGTTTTTATCTGTATTTTTCTTGATTCTTACATTTTTATTTTTAATTTAGCATTTCAGTAGGGTCTGACTTTTAAATATTCTCATGTGCTTGAAGGAATGTTGTGAGGATGGGTGGATGGATGGGTGGATGGGTGGGTGGATGGGTGGGTGGGTGGATGGATGGTTAGATGGGTGGGTGGGTACAACACTGGATCCATAAGTGGACAGGCAGGCAAACAGAGGAGTGGGTAGATGTATATACAAGTAAAGAGAGAGAATGCTGCTAGACTTTTCAAACTTTTACCACGTCTTAACGGTCTACATTCTTCCCCCTTGCTCACAGAAGACTGCATTCCTTACTACACAGGGAAATTAACAGAAACCAAGAAGGAATTTGGTGATCTCTTTGTTGTCAAGCTCAGTGGATATATTTTGTTCTGTGACTAGCTCGACCCTTCTGGGGCCTGTGACAGGGATCACTACATTTGCCTAGTCGGCATTTCCATGTTCCCTCAATTCTGAGTTCTTCCTTTTATGTGTATGGCTCTTCCTTCTCAGAGCCTTTCATAAGATCCTCCTCCTTTGTATGAAGCAGCAATTGTACGATAATGCTATGTAATAAATGATCCCAAACTCAGGGGGCTTACGGTAACACACATTTATTCTGATTCACATCTTAGCCAAGTTTGGACGGACTCACCTTCAGACTATGTGCCGGCTGGAGTTGACTACACTTTGCAAGATGAACTTGGGTCCATCTTCCCTGATGGGATAGTGGCCACTGGGGGCATGTTTCTCTCACAGCAATTTGCCAAAGCCTAAGAGGGAAAGCCCGGGTGCCCAAACAAGTTTCAAGATGCTTCTTGCCTCGTATTTACTACCATAAGATAAACACAGTCACAGAGCCGGCCCAGCAGCAAAGTAGGACTGTACAGCTCACGCATCCCACAAACCCTGCAAAAATATGGCATATAATTCAGTTATCAGAAAGTAGAATTTGGAGTAATAATGCAATTTTGTTTTCCAAGGTCCTTCCTCCCCTTTGTATCTCTTCCTCATTTCTCATACATACTTATATAAATTAATAATCCCAAATCTATGAAACTTGTATCCAGAATGTTCGGCTGCTCCGCAGACCACAATAACCAGTTGCCAAATCTCTGCTTCAAGGACCCACAGGCATCTGAAATGCAAGATAAAATGTGAATGACTGCATATCTTATTTCTTCACAGATAAAGTGCCCAAGTGTGTGACTGTCATTCAGTTAATATTTAATGAGGGTTTATTATGTGTCAAGTACCACTCTGAAGGCAAAAAACACAGCGATAGGAAAATACTGCTTCCCCACTAATTTTTGCATTGTACCATTTCACCATTCTCTCTCTCTCTCTCTCTCTCTCTCTCTCTCTCTCTCTCTCTCTCTCTCAATAGTGTTATTATCTATTTCCCAAAGTTGTTTGGCTAATCTCTTATAAACCTACACAGTTCTTCCATTTCACATGTTCATTAAATAAATCAAAATTTCTATGTGTTAGTCAGGATCACACAGTCATCACTATATTACTACAAATTCTGTAGAAAAAGGATTTATTACAGCAGTTAGGTTTATGTGATTTTATGGAAGCTATCCAAGAAGGCTGGTGAAGACCATTCAAGCTGCCACCTCTGTGACAAGGGTTGGTCTATTATGGTGAATTCTTTCAGTTCATCCAGGCTGACAGGTAGGAAGGAAAGTTGGATAGGAATGACAGTAGAGACAAACTGGAAAGCAGAAAGGTAAGGTTGGGAACTTGTGTCCAACTCTCACCAACTCAGCTCTGATGCCCATGGTGACCTTCTCACAGTCTTCCCCACAGAACCACACATCCAATTGAATTTGCACTTGAGGAAGCAGATGAGGATCATTTGGTAAGAGATAGAGGAGCCACAGGCCTGGGAGCCTGCAGACTGTAACCAGAGTCACAAACTGCCAAGGAGTCCGATGCCCAGAACTCCCCTTCAGAAGAAATACAGCTAAAACTTTCTTTCAGCTTTTCAAATATTGGACAAAATGCTCTGGCCAATGTCGACCCAGAACCACACAGAGGACAGAAATCTGGGAAACAGCTGTAGTTTAGACAGTGAATCCCACCCCCCCCCCCAAAGGCCATGTGTTAAAGGCTTAGTCCCTAGGGTAATGTTATTGAATGATAACAGGACCTCTACAAAGTAAGGCTGAGTAGAAAGTCCTTGGGTCATTGGGCATGTACACGCATAGGATTATGGGATCCTAGCTTTGTCCTGTCTTTCTGCTTCCTCACTTATAATGTGACTCTTGCCTCCAGCACGCACCCACCATTATCATCCATGCCGCAAGGCCTTGCAGTCAGTGGGCGGTCCTACCAAGTCCTCGCTAAGCTTTGAATTCTGACCCTGCAAAACCACAAGCTAAACAAGACTTCTCCTCATAAAGGTGGTTATCCTGGGCAGTTTACTGTAGCAATGTGATGCTGACAAATAGAACTATAGTTCCATATGTCGACCTAATACAGAGCCTAATCACAGTTTGTTCAAAATACATGCTGAGGTGTGGTTTAAATGGGATCCAAGTGTGTGTAGATCTGGATAATTCCAGAGCTGAGACGATTCATCCAAAGGACAAAAAGAAGTGTAATAATTTCTCCTAGTAAACAATTTGAGCTAGCTTCAGAAGCTTTTCTTAAAACATACATATCTTTTTAATAAGATACTTGCCAGGCATAAAACTTACAAAGATTTTATGGAAGCTGATTAAAAGATGCTAGTAAATCAACGTACAAATCTCAAGTGTTAAGCATTTTTTTAAAATTATTTGCAGATGAGCTTTACATAGAGACAAGATAATCTGTTCTGTACATGTGTAATAACTTCGGGCCACACAGGAGCAATCCTAAAATGTACTCTCCAGGAGTTATTTATTGGTGGCCTAAAAAGCAGAAAGCACCCACCCTATGACTAACTTACACACAGGTAATAATTTACTCTCCTGAAAGCACCTGGCTCATCACTTTTACTGCGGTTTTCACACATATTCTGAAGAAGGTGCCAATCATTTCACTACCTGTGTACAATTGACCTAATTTAAAACAGATGTCCCATCTGAATATTGGAAGGAAGGTTCTGTTTGGAGAACATCTGAAGGGCACAGCTAGGTGGTTGCTGGCAGGCCCTGAGGCAGAGCCCACAGGCATGGCCGCTGCAGGACACAGTTTTAAAGCAGAAGAAATTGACCCGAAGTATGCCAGTCATTTTTCTTTTTTACCCTTTTCCTCTTTTGCCCTCTTTTCCCTCCACTACTGCACATTCACCCAGGTTCTAAGGAAAGAAGCCAATAAACTAATTCACACTAAGGTGTAAAAACCCGATAAGACAGCTAGGGGATATTAACAAGGCCATAAGCCAAGGGAAAACATCCCAGCAGGGAGATCAGAGGGAATTTGGAGCCAATAAGGGATGAAGTAACCTCCTTGAGATTCCCTCAAATTAATCTGTCTATCATTTAGAGCTCACCTTATCCCCTGTCTGTCACAGAGGACTCACAGATGGTAACAATGGCGACTGTTCAGCAATGCTGGTGCCTTCCACACGCTCTGTGGGAAGACTTTGGCCCACATCTGTGCTTACTTCTTAGGAACAATTTCAGTGTTCTAATTAGTAAGAGGCCACTACTAGCCCTTCCTATACCCTGTTTTTTTTTCCTACTGACTGAAACATACAGTGTTCTCAAAATACTCTCTAAGAGAAGATGCATGATAAATAGGAAGACAACTATAAAAATCAAAAAAGGGAAACAGGAATTTTTAAACAAGAGAACAAAAGGAAATGAAACACAAGGTAGGCTGCAAAGATGGCCTTTGCTAACATGATAAAGGCCATCAAACCAAGGCTCGCTGGACACACTCCACAGAAATGGACTTCTAGCCCTCAGATTCCCAGAGAAACATCCTCGGTGACCCACCTCTGAAGGGCTACCGTCCTGCTGTCTGCCCTCCCCTCCTCACCTGCCTTCCTCATCCCCAGCCTTAAGAAGTTCAGATGCATCTTCATGCCAAAAGAGCACAGTATGGGGGCCCCAGTTTCCTGGAGTCAAGGGCAAAAATAAAACTATGGAATTGTTTGCAAGAGCTTAAAATAACTCATCTGGCGAAACTAAGCTACACTTTGATAGAGAGGGCACAGCAGCAAAAGAGAGAATTCTAGCCATCCCGCTGCCCAAAAATGACCTCCCACTTCGCCCAGCGGTGCACTTCCTCCCTGTGAGACCATCTCCCCCAAGGCAGTGACAGTCACTCAGCTTTTTATCTTTCACCCACATATCTTTTCAAACGTCTGACTAAATAGTAAAAGACCCAGTGGCAATGAGAGAAGCGTTTTTAATGTAATTTAATATGACTTCAGAAACCACAGCCAGGAGACAAATACATCAGTGGATGTATTTTGCTTTTAGAATGACCAAAATTTATTCATCATGAAATCCTCTGCTATGAGCAAGTCCTAAAGGATTGCAAAACAAAAGCTAGATTCACCAGCCT
>PVKB01003336.1:0-160936 GCA_004027205.1 Ctenodactylus gundi | reverse complement strand
CCGGTCTCCATTATTTAATTTGATTCTGGGCCCCTGGCTACAATGGTGGATAAAGTCCAAGCCCTAATAAATCTCCATGCACTGAATGGTTCCCAGGAACTTGGGTTGGTTCTAGTGCCTTCATACAGCTGACGTGCAGATTACAGCTCCTTCCCTTCTCCTCCACTAGCATTCAAGCAGCTTCCAAGCTGGGCCCTGGAGATTTCCAAATTGGAGATAGCCAGGAAGCTGATACTAGAAGTTCTTATTCTTAAGCACGTGTGAGCAGAAGCTGGAATTAGCTGTGCCGAGCTAGGATTTTGGAGATGCAAGGAGCCCTTATGTACGCCCAAATGTGCAGATTCCCAGGCCAAGGTTTCGAAGTTTTATATAATATTTCTTCTAAGTGGTCCAATTAAAGACTATATTTGTTCTAAATAAGCAACTATCATCTATTTACTCCACCATCACTCATCACAGGCTTGTTTTATCCTAACTTTAGCTACCTGATAAATAATAAATATCTGATAAATAGATTGTGCTTACAAGCTATATTCGGTTCATCCAGGTCTCCCTAGTGTTGAGTTTTGCACACAATGACCAAGCAACAAAACTTTGTTGAATTGAATCATCCTTGCTGGTAATGAGGCCCATAACTCAGATCACACGTTCCCCTGTGTTAAAATTATTTGTTCATAATACTGAATTTGTTGGCTTAGCATAAGCTTGAAGAGCCATCACAAGTGAACAACAAATACAGGTCATCAAATAATGAAGTCAGAGAAACTATGAAATTCTCAGAGTCAGGAAAAATATTTTAAACATTAACTTGGGCCCTGAAGCTTGCTGTCCAGTAGTCTGGGGGCAGACATAGCTCCCATCTGGGGCTCACTGTCCCACATCTGGGGGCAGACATATCCCAGAGCAATTTTCCTCTCTCAGACACACTAGGCATTTAGTTAGTTAGGCCAAATACTTTCCATGGGTAGCTGTCACATTATAATTGTACGATTGTATGAAGTCTATATGTATTTTATTTTGGTCAATGCATTTTAGTGTTAATAAATTCAAATTGGTCAATATTATGGGAAAATCGTTCCTACATCAAGGTAAAAAAATTATGCAGATCAGCTTTCTATGAAATACAGATTACGATGCAATTCAGTAAATACACAGTATTCTTCAGTGCACCTAGCAAAACAGAACTTGGATGACATCTTAAATATACATCATTCTAATTTTACCCAAGCTAAATAATTGTATGTTATTATGATAATACATACGATTACTAGGTAATAATAGGTTTGCATCATATACTGAGCACTTCACAAACTATAAGTACAATGGGATTTGCAGTAATGGTTATCCATCAAGTTTGCAAAAAGTTTACTGCCTCCATTTTCTCATGCTCACATGCCCTAATACAAATGAATTTTCCAAAATCTTTTGATGGAAAAAATCATAAATAGGTGAGATAATGGAGCAGAAAACGAATGAAAGGAAATGTTTGCAAAATCTTTGCAAAAAGAACCTTGGTTTATGGACAAGGTAATGAATTTGGGAGTCAACCTACTCTGGATTTGAATCCTGGCTCTTATGAGCTGTGTTACCTTGAGCAAGTGACTTAACCACTCTTGCCTAATCTGTAAAATGGTGATAAAACCGCCCCTTTGGAAAAACTGATGCAGGGACTGAGCAGATAAAGCATGTGAAAATGCCTCACATCAGCATGGAAGACAGTAAATTCTCATAAACATATAGGTTTTCGTAGAGGCAATTCCTTGTTTTGAATTCACAGCTGACACTGGGGCCGTGCATAGCTTTGACCCATTACCATTTCTCCACATTCTCCCAGGTGGCCAAGCCCATCTTCACGTTTTTGTACTACTCTCTCCCTTTATTTTTCATCTCAAATGAGGTTTGCAGTCTCAAATAGCAGAGATGACAGTGAGTTAGAAAGGGCACCTTCTTACTAACCGGGGAGGGTCTAGGGTCTAAATTTTTTGGACGAGAAAATAGTCTGTGAGATCTTTATTTAAAAAAATAAAGTAAAACAAAAAATGAAAAGTCCAGGTTCCCTTGCTCTGCAGACAGTCATGGCCACTGGCTCAGTGAAAACTGCAGGAAAGTCCTTCACGTTAGCCCAGCTAGATAAAAGCATGCAGTGCCTTCCACGCAGGGAGCTCAGAGTCTTTAATGTCCTAAGTTCTGCTTCTGGAGAAAATATATTTTCCCTACTTTAAACGTTCTCTTGGGCCACTAATGGGAAGAGTAAACACTTTAAAACCAAAAGTTCTCCTTCATATGGTTTCCCTTTAGAATATGTTTAGTTCAATAGCGGAAATGTAATTCACCTGGAAGATTTATTATGCATTTCCAAAAGGTGGACATTTATTCCCTTCCCATCGCCAGGACTAGGCACAATTATGTCATTAGCCTTCCAAACATTCCTTTTGGATGGTGGTGAATTTCCTAATAACCATTATGGTCAAGCTGAGGTCAGAGGTAAACAAAAGGTTAAGTAGCACAAAGTCTAGGGTCATATAACTTCACAGCAAAATCTGTGATTGGAATCTAGGTCCACTTGCCTAATTGCCTCACTACCATCCGGGCCAATGTGCCTCTTCTGATGTCTTCAGGGACTCTTGGTTCCTGAGGATCACAGGTCACAAGGAGAGCTCAGAAGGGTTGGGAAAATAATCAAGGATTGAAACACAGAAGGAAAGGCTCCCCGGCCTGCATTATTATGGCTATTGGCTGCCTAGCAAAGGCGGGGATGTGGCTGACAGCAGCTAGAGCTCTACTGAGAGAAATCTAGACGAAATGCATAGGCGCATCCAACCAAGCCATTCATCCTGAAGCAGCATCCGCCAGTGCAGAGACAAAACAGGGTTCTTTCAGATGAACATTTCCTTCCTCCCTACAAGGACATAGGCAGAAAGCTCCTTTGCCCTTACTAAGTAAATTATCTACTTTTTGACTTAGATCCTACAATTATAAAATTAATATCACTAGAAAATACTGAGCTTCTAATGCATACTATATGTACTCTGCTGGGTTTTCTACACATATTTTCTCATTTAATCTTTACAACAACTTGCTTTAACAAGCAAGATATAGACACTCCAAAATAACAAGTGTCTTAGTTGTTTTTTCGTTGCTGTGACTCAATACCCAACACCCACAAACTTAGGAAAGGAAAGGTTTATTTTAGCTCACAGTCTCGAAGGTCACTGTCCATTCATGGGTGACTGGCAACAATCCAAGTTCATGGCAGAGGCAGAGGTGGAGGCAGCTTCCCCAGACAAACAGGAAGGCAAGCTGAGACCAGTTGAGACTAGTCCCCCATCCTCCAGGAAGGCAGGTGCAGCTTATATATCCTTTCAGGTCTCCTCCCAGTAATTAGTCCGTCCTGCATCCAGGTGTGGCCACTCCACACCGTTAATCCTAACTCACACGCCTTTAGTCTTAACTGTAATCCACCCCTCCACATGAGACCCCAATCCACCAATATCACATGGTTCCATAGACAATTCATAACATTAAGATACACGAGACTTTTGGGGACACTCCAGATCCTAACCACTCCAAAATAACAAGTAATTCACACAAGTGAAGTAACACAGTTGAAGTACTTACTGAACAAAGTCTAGCATACTCCAAAGCCTATGATCTCTCTGTCTTTTTAGTTTTCTTGCAAAGAAGCTGCAAGGTAAGGACCTGGTCACAATAGTTCTCTCTTTCTCTGGTGGTACCTTACTCATAACCTCAATCTTCTTTGGGGTGGACCGAGTTCTTTGAAGTGAAATGAGTTTAACTTTAGGAATCAACTTGCCTTCTCCCATATATGACAAAGAAAGACGACACATAGATATCAATTAAAATACCTGGATGACCACAAGATCCCCAAGAAATACTCAAATTATTAACATCCATGAAAGGAAAACAAAATTAGTAGCTCCCATGAAAGGAAAATGGCGCTTATGTAGGTGGGCAGTTAACATGGTAATACACCCCAGTGTTCGTAGGATACTAACGTTTAATGTTATACTTCCTAGAAACATAACAAAATTACAAGAGCCCATCTTTAAAATAAGAGGACCCCAGTCACATCCTTCTCTTGCCAAATTTTTCCCTACACTCTTGCTTAAAGACCTGCCTCTTTTCTCTAGAACATGAAGGCTTTAGATCAGGTCTCTTCAGCTTCACCACTCTTGACATTTGGAGCAGGAAGTTTCTTTGTTGGGGAGGGTGCAAATCCATTCTGTGCACCGTGAAATGTTTGCCAGAAACCCTGGCCTTTACCCACTGCACAACAGTAGCAATGGCCTTTCCTAGTCATTTTAAAGATGTCTTCTTTAAGGACAAAACAGGCCCTGGTTAAGAATCCTGATCTCTGTCCTGCACATAGTGCTCCAAAAACCTTCCAGAAGCTATAAAGAGAGTGTTATTATGTAGTCCTAAGATTATTTTTGGGAAAATATTGTGCTCACTTCTCCTAACAGGCTGCTATTGAAGAATCAAAAGAAAACAATGGCATTCTCCACGTATCATCATCTCATTGTAAAAAGAATAAAGAATCTCCAACCAGGAGAATGTTGCAAGATATAGTCATTCCTTTCCCAGTAGTGAGTGTATTAAAAAAAAAATACTCTAGGATGAAAAGCGTCAGTGTTTAAAATGCATGTGACTATGTGATCATGATACACACATTTTCAATTTAATCTTCTTAACAGAGTAAGTTATGGAATTGGAATGATGCAATTTTCCATTTATACTTATAAAGCTTTTTGGTGCAAATAAATAAGAGTATAAAACTTAAATGTACACACGTGGGCTTTCTTCTCAATTGGACTTAGTACCAACATACAAGAGATTATTTTCTGAAAGAATTAAAAATGAAATATCTGTTGGCAATGTGCTAAGCCTTGCAAAACTGTTTTACTTCTGCCAAGATTTTGCCTTTGTCTCTTTCTTGGCTTGAATGAAGTTATACAATGAGGAAACAGCTGTATAACAGCAAAATAAATATTGTCTTAGGTATATTAAATTTTTTCATATTTTTATAATTCTGATTTTTTAAAAATTTTAGCTAAAGTTGGTTATGCTAGCAATTCATTAATGAGGTCTTCATTAATGAGTTACCCTACCAATTCATTAAAGAGGTGTCTGGGACCAACCCTGAGTAGACCTAGAACCCTGGGTTCTAGGTGAAATGAAAGCCAACACCTCCACATTTTAGTGCAGGGCAGTAATCATAACGGGACAGGAATTTTAAATAACAGAGACTTAAACTGACCACCCAAGGAAGCATTTCATATTGTTAACCTAGAGACAAAATGTTCTTAACGATTAAAAAATTCAGGGGAAAACAGTATGTGTAGACAGAAATGCATACACGCAGGTTGACCGTCTTAGTCTCTGCTTCTATAACAGAGCTATATGGGTAGGATAATTTATAAATTATGCACATTTATATGGTTCACGTTGCCAGGAGCTGGCAAATCCAAGAGCACAGCACTGGCGTCAGGACATGGTGGAAGTCACAGCAGACAGTGCAAGTGAAGGGAGTGGAGAAGCAGGACAGCCTAAACGGGGACCAGACATACCCGGTTAGCAAGAGCCCACTCAGAGATCCCACCGCCTAATGCAGCCGCACTGAGATTAAAGTTTAGCCTGAGTTCGGAAGGGAACAAGCATCCAAACCATAGCACTGTTTGAATCCTCACAACAACCCTAGGAGGTAGATATTGTGACTTTTACCTTTTTTCCCCCGGTGAGAAATTGAGGCGCAATGGTGTTAAGTAGTTCCCAGTCAAACATTTGGCATGAAGAAAAACTGGGCTTCCTTGGCTGCCAGTCTCTTAAGCTCATACTCAACTATTTTCTCAGAGGTTAGAAGCTAGGATCTAGAAGGGAAATAGAGTCTGAAGGTCTTCCTGGCAATTACTCAGTTTATTTCATCTCAATGGAGAGAAATTCCTTAGGAGTTGGGGATAAAGAGGCTCAGACAGCCTCTCCTGTTCTCCATCGTCATCACAGAAGCCACGAGTCCAAATTGGCAAACACCAGCCCTGCTTGGAGGCCACAGCTGTAATGCTGCTCAAGAAAGCTAGTTTAGCAAGAAAGCCTGTTCCCAGTCCCAGAGGACCACACAGCATCCTGTGTGGGAGGCCGAGGACTCATCTCACATCTGGAGGAAGATGCTGCAGACCGCTGAGGGACTGGCCACAGTTACTGTGGAGCTGCCAGGGCTGGGATCTCTCTGCTCCCACCTCTGCAACCACCCCTCTTTCTTCCAGACTCAGCCATGCCCCTCCTGCACTCTCTCTCCTCCTCAGGCATTCCCTCCTCTGTCTACTTTCGTCACTGATGCTTCCAAGATTCTGCCTCTGGCCGCCATTATCAGCCCAACCACCTCTCACAAGGCAAGTGATGTGGCAGCCTCACTTTGAGTCCTCTCCGGAATTCCCAGCTTCCTTCAGGACAATTCAGGCATTCAAACAAAGCAGGACTTGTATGTATACCTGAGAGAGAGAGAGAGAGAGAGAGAGAGAGAGAGAGAGAGAGAGAGAGAGAGGAAAGGAAGAGAAGAGAAGAGAAGAGGAGTCCCCATTTTGGGGGCTGTTTTTGTCACCCCCTCTCCCTGCCACTTCATGCCACATCTCACTGCACACCTAACACCAACTCCACTCAGCACTGAGTGCTTGAAATGTACCTACCTCAAAAGGAATGTGCTATAAAGTTACACTCTCTACAAAGAATCAGTGGGGAAAATACATTTATAATATATATTTGTATGTGTCTATTCATTTATCTTTGTGTGTGTATATATACATCTTTGTAGATATGTGTATATCTTTTTGTGTGTGCATATATGTGTGTATGTGTATGTATATGACTTTGTGAGTGTGTGTATACATATATGCATATATTTAACTTGCACATTGATTTTACATTGAAATTATAATGTTTTTGTAATCTGGGTTAAAATATTAAGTCAACAGTTTAATTTTAGATTTTGAAATGATGGCTGAATAAAGATGTCCCGAAAATACCTACATCCAAATCCCCAGAATCTACAAATGCATTACCTTCAGTGGCAAAAGAGACTTTGCAGATGTGATGACATCGGAGCCATTAGATGGTGTGGCTGTCCTCGGTTACCAGGGGGGTCCAATCCCATCTCAAGGACCCATATAAGAAGGAAGTAAGGAGAGATGGAGTTGCAGCAGACTATCACACTGCCGGATCTGACCCTGGAGGAAGGAGCCATAAACCAAAGCACCTACGCGTTTTCTAAGCCGCACTTGTCAAGGGAAGTTTCTCCCCTGAAGACTCCAGAGGAAAACAGTTGAGCCAAGGTCTTAATTTTAGACGTTTGACCTCTAAATCTACAAGAAAATAAATCCGTGTTGTTTCAAGCCACTAGTTTGTGTGATCTGTTTTAGTAGCAATATGTGACTACCAGGAAACTTGAAATGACATGTGGCTCCCATTAGTCCTCATGCTGTACCTCCATAGTCCAGAGCTAGTACAGAGTCTTCCATTGGTGCATTCCTGGCGAGTGCAACCTCAGGCTGTCATTTGCCCCAGCCTCCACAGACACCGTCAAAGCAGCACAGGGGGACAACTCAAAGCCCAAACCCATCGGGCTTTCAAGCACCAACCCCCCCCCCCCCCACACACACACACACACACACACCAACGTCGCCTAGCACCAGCTAGCACCCTGCAGGCCGACACCTAAGTCTTCTGCAGCACCGCGCTCCAGCCCGGAAACAAAAACTCTCATCTTTCAGTCTGATCTACTTCTTCTGCTTTGACGAAGTTTCCTTATTTTGGCCTTTCCCTAGGTATTCCTTTAACCTACCTGTATTTTATTTTTATTTATTGAACATATATTTATTTTCAAAATCCTGTCCTCTCTTCAAAATGTAGTCTAAATCTAAATTCTTCCTGGTAGCCTTCCACAGCTCCCAAAAGAAATGAGTTTAGCCCTTTTCTATATATTCTATGGAACATGATCATTTATGTTGCAGTATCATAAAACTCTAACCTAGATTAGAGATAGCTGGCTCCAGCAATGGGCGCTCCCGAAGGCAGGAACCTGCCAGATTTACCCTGGTCTGTGAATTGTATTCCTCTTTCAATGTGATTCCGTCAGGAGATAGGGTCTTCAAGTATCAGATCTTTGCTTTAATTCACCAGGACTGTGGCCATGTAAGGAGATTCTCTCTCTCTCTCTCTCTCTCTCTCTCTCTCTCTCTCTCTCTCTCTCTCTCTCTCTCCCATTCACATGAGGACATAGAAAGAAGATGGCCATTCACAAGCTGGGAATAGTGAACACTAATGACCCTTGATCCTGGACCTAGCTTCCAGCTCTATGAGAAAATGAATTTCTGTGGTCTAAACTACCAATTGTATGATTATTTTGTTATTTCAACAGCTTGGGCACCAGAAAAAAGCCTGGTTTATGTCCATGGCCCCAGTACAAATGCAAAAGACTGATTTGTGGGTGCCATAGGGCTATTTGAAGAAGGCACTTCCAGAAAAAGCCTGGACTTCCCTTGTGAGCTGGTGGGGACTCAAAGTCAGTGAAACTCAGGCTGAGAACCCGTCGACACTGCTTCCATTGTACTGACAGACTGCTAAAGGTGGGAAGACTCTGGATTCGGAGGTAAATGTAGCAATGATAGCAAATTAAAAACTTTAAACAAAAAGATGCACTTTCTTAGGGGCTTGGGTGCTATTTATATCAACGTCTTCACTTAGAAGGAAGTCACAGAACACAACACAGCCCGGGTCTCAAGGCTCCACACCCAGTAGTCGACCTTCTATTGTCAGTTTTCAGTGGTGAGGCCTTCGAGGAGATTTGTACTTGCATGAATAAAACATTTTCATAAACATTAACTTCAAATCATTTGTAAAAAGTCTATATGTTGACGGAAAACACCAGATGAAAACTCTAACGCAGCCCCAACATTGAAGGCCCCTTCATTCTATTTGCAGGTGATGACAGCTTTCTCTTCTTAGTTCCCTGAGTAGCACCAGCTGTCTACCATAGGAGAATGCTGGAATATTTCCCCAAGAATGATGTGTTGAATTAAGCTATTTTTACCACCTGAGAAGAGGGTGCTGTTAACCCAATGCTTCTGTTTTCAGATGGATCCAGGTAAAATTGAATGCAAAGAAGTAGGAAATTCATTTCCATGCTAACCAGTGTTGCAATTCTCTACTGCCACCTGAGAATCCAATAATCCAGTTCAATTGTGACACTATTCAGAGTTAGTGTAGACCCTGAGGGACAAGGACTCAGTTCCTCAGGACAGCTCCTGCTTTAGACACCAGCTGCAGATGGGTGCCTACATATCGACCAAGATGTCGAAAATTTGAGGGTTCCCACAAGCCCCTCGCCAATGTCATTAGAACAACTCACAGAATTCAGAAAATGCTTTATTTACTAACACCAGTTTATTACAAAAAAAAAAAAATCCACAACTCAGGAGGAACCAAATGGGAAATGCAGGGGCAAGGTATGAGTGGAGGAGCTTCCACTTCCTCTTTGGGTATATCACCCAGCCAGTGCCTTGATATGATCACCAGCCCAAAAGCTTCTCAAACCCGCCAATTTCAGAGTTTTCATGGAGGCTTCATGACATAAGATCTCTGGCCATGGGTAATTGAATTAAACACCCAGCTCCTCCCACTCCCTGAAAGTCCAAGGTGAGGCTGAGCTTTCCAAATTCATAGTCAAAGCTTGATCCACCCCATTAGGGTCAGATGAGGAGAGGACCAGCAAAAAGAAGTGTTGCGTTAGAATAAACGAAGTTCCCCTCACCCTTATCATGTGGGAATTCATGGGACTGAAGAGCTTTGAGCCAGGAATCATAAGCAAAATACTAATATGCATTTATCATTTCTCATTATACCACAGTAAGAAAAGTATTATTCAAGCTTAGTGGCATGCACCTATAATTCCAGCATTCTGTAAGGCTGAGGCGGGGGATCCCAAGGAACTTAGCAACTTAGAGAGACCCAGTCTCTGAAAAATAAAAATGAAGCTGGGAATGTAGTTTGGTGTAAAGGCATTGGGATCAATCACCAGTATCACAAAAAAGGAAAAAATTTAAAAAGACATCAAGAAATTTCGAAAGAAAACACCTAAGTTATTGGGCAGAGGCAAGACTACAATAAATCTTTCCTCCCTAAGTTGTGCTTGTCGGGTACTGAGTCACAGTGATTTATTGTAGCTCACAGTTTCAGAAGGTCATAGTCCATTCATGGGTGGCTGGCAGCAGTGGAAGCACATGGCAGAGCAGAGGTGGAGGCAGTAACTAAGACAAGTGGCTTCATCTGTCCTGAACTCATTTCTTGACTCTAGTCCAATTATTATCCATTGCACTATAGAAATGTGAATTAATTCTTTTCCGACTGTATTCAGAATTGGTTAGAATCTTAAGGAAAGATTCTTTCAGTGTAAAGTTTCTTAATTAAGAGAAAGTGGGAATTCCACATGAATGCTAACAGATAATGTCTCCCCCCACTCATAGCCCCAGGTCCCTATAGAACCCACCTCTAGACAGAATCCATCCAGTTCATTAATCTTGGTAATATCCCAAGATATAACCCCAATGTCTCAGGCTTCATTAAATGGTGAACATACACAAATCCCTACAAGCTTTCAAAACTCCTCGTCTGTGACTCAAAATATTCTTTGAATGTTTATAAAGTGCCTTTCTCACCACAAATATTCTAAGGAATCTTTAGAAAAAGTCTACTTGGTCACTGTTTCTCACTGCTGCTGGGTGACTTGACCACACAATTTCAAGCCCAACCCTAAAATCTCACAGAAATCAACCGTGGGCCTGAAACTTTACTTTCACGTCATCACTCCAAGGCATACCTCATGACAGGTTAGTGAGAAGAAAAAATCCTTTTGGTCTTGAATTTTTGGGGGGCCCACTGTTATGTAGCTGGATATCGCTCCCCACTACACATACATACACACACATACACACACACACACACACACACACACACACACACACACATACACATTTTTTCCCAGGCATGCTTTTTGTCTCTGGCCTCTGGGCTGAGATGGGACTGGTTCTCTAGACCAGCCTCCCTCTCTTACTAAGGGAAGTCCTCCACAGAGATCTCTGTGGTCTCTAGGTACTCTACCCCTGAACTCCTTTGGATTATACTAGTCTAGCAGGCATATTTTTTTGTGCGTGTTACTGAGGATTGGACCCAGGGCCTTTACACCGAGCTACATCAGCAGTCTATTATTTATTTTTATTTTTGGAAAGGATCTCACTAAGTTTCTAAGTTGCCCAGACTGAGTTTGAACTCATATTCTCCCTGCCTCAGCCTCAGAGAGTTCTGGGATTATAGGCACGCAACACCAGGCCTGGCCAGCCGCACTTTCATCAGTCTGGCCATATCAATATTTCTTCCCAGTAGGTTTTTCAGACCCTGTGTAAACTGGGGTAGGCAGATGAGCTGTCCTCTACCATTAGTCACCAGAAAGAGGGGTGATGGTGGGGGTGTGGCTCAGTAGCAGTACAGTATGTGCTCAACACACACAGGGCTTTGGGTTCCATCCCCACATTTAAAAAAAAAAAATAAAAAGGTCTATGCCTCGGACTCTATGCCACTAAACCACCGTGTTGGAATTAGAACAGGTGACTATGGGCTGAAGGAAGGGCACACCAACTGAAGTGCTTGCCTTGTAAACACAAGGTTCAGAGTTCAATTCCCCAGATACACATAAAGCCAGGCATAGTGGTGCATGCCTATAACCCCAGCACTCAGGAGGCTGAAGCAGGAGGATTACCATGAGTCCAAGGCCAACCGGGGCTCCATAGTGAGTTCTATAAAGCAAGATCCTGTCTCAAAAATAATAATAATAAGAGACAACTCACTTTTTGATGTATTGGAGACACTTGAAAGGCTATCTAGAAGAGATACGAGATGGCAAGACCTCAGTAAAGAGAGATTTTACTTAAATTCCAAAGACTTCCTTTACTCTCTAGGTTACTTTGGGAAAATTTCTCATCCTCTCTAGGTCTCAATTTTCCTTGTCCGTTACATCACTCTTCCAGGTGCTACCTTATTATTGGCCCTAAGAAAATTGAGGAGACAGAGAAGTGGCATACCAGGCTCACCTTACTCAAATTGTGTATTAAAAATGAATGTATGCATGTAAAGGAACTAGACCAGAGAAAGTGAGCATGAACATTACTGCCCTACTCCTTTCAAAGGCATTGCAATGACAGAGACAACAGAGAGAACTGGGACCTCTCTACAGACATAAAGAGCTCAACACTAATGTTCATTGATTTACTCAGTACAAGATTTAGTTCTCATGAAATACATTCATACTTAACCAACCTAGCTGGCATTAATGTTTCCTCAGGGATTGGTTAACACAGCCAATCCTACTTTATAAACCCATTCCTGAGGAAATTTAGAAACCTCAGAAGTAACATCCCAGGTTCACCTAGAAAGTCCATAGAAACATAAAGCAAAAGTAATCATAATATAAAAAGAGAATTACAAAAGAAGCATACTTTCAGGCATTTTTGATATTTTTAAAAAGCAATCTAGTAACTGCTCTTGGTGCCTACTACCTACCAGACACTCTTCTAAGTGCTTTACACAGAATTTTTATTGAATATTTATAGATCACCTTTGGCGAGCCAGATCCTATGTTAGACTCTGAAAATATAAAACACGGTCTCTGCTCCCACAGAGTCTTGTGCAAGCAACAGTCACCAGTCAAATAGTCACACAAGTGAATAACTGCACAATGGAAGTTTAATGTGACGGGTACACATACAATGGTGTAAAGGGGAGCTTCCCAGTAGAAGCGTCATTTGGGACAAAGCCTTAAAGGAAAGTATCAGTAGATTCAGGAACCAGGTGAAGACATAAGTCTCTGGACAGAGAAAACAGCAAACACAAAGACCCCAGGGGGAACAAGGCCTGTAGCATCCAGTCAACTAGGTCCCACAAAGAGCGAGTAGAATGAGTCTGGAGAGACATGGAAGGCTCTGGTATTCTGCATTGGAAACTTCAGGCTTCGTCAGCTCCAAGGTGTCGCTGAGTCAGTCCAACAACTAACCTACTGAGTGCCTTAGGATTCTTCTGGGATATCATCCTACCATAAACACCTTCGTAATATCTATCAATAACACAAAGCCACTAGACCCCTAAATGAATACTTTCCTTATCTGATTCGGAATCTGACAGCCCTTGTGAACATTCGGCTGTCAGACAGGGACACACTTTTCCATCCGCACTCTCCAGTGCAGACATTTAGAACCAAAAAGGTGCAACATTACATATGTTAGACCACTCGACACACGGGTCCAGTAGGGATGGAAAATTTATTTAGAATGCTAAGACAGATCACTGCTTCTCGTGTATGCTATTATATGCTATTATAGCAGTGACGTGTTTAGAGGTAAAAGCTGAATTTTGGCTTCAAAGGTTCTCAAGACAGCTACAGCTGCGTGACTCAACAAAGCAGTCTGAAGTTCACATGGTGAGAATTAAGCATTTCTCACTCCATGTAAACTGTGAAGTACATTTGAAAATAAAGCTTGTTATTAAGTTTAGCATTTTTTTTTTTTTAAATTCCTGGCCAGGAGAAGCCACATTCTTACAAACTTGCATTACTTACAGCACGGAGAGTACTGAGATGGGCTGTTGCTCTGGGCTCCATGAGCTGTCACAGGCTCGAAAAGCCACCAAAAATGAGCTCCCCTGGCCCTCAGCAATGGGTGAGATGGTGTAAGATCAGAGCAGAGTTCAGAAGACGGCTGCTTTAAGACAAGATGTGGGAAAACAGATATTTAAGATAAAGTTTCAAGATGGTAGAAGTCTAGATAGGAGCCGGTAATCCCATCAGGCTTTGCGTCACCTCACGCCATGCGTCTGCAGTGGCCAACACAAGCCAGTTTTCATTTGTTGCATTTAGCAGCATCTTTGCCTTTCTCTTAAATTCATTTCATAATGGGAATGGCACTTTTTAAATTAAAAGAAGTTTAATTTAAACATTTTTCACTTTAAAAAATTTTAGACACTTTTAAAGGTTGACAGAAATTACCAAGTTTTTGCCTAAGAGTTGAGTAATCACCGCTACTTATCTTGGTCAAACTCCAAGGACCTGGGACCCAATCAATAGTACATATGAAAGAGAAGGGAAAAAAAACAGTGACATATATTCACGGTGGACTGTTTTCAAGATCATGAATATATGAGTCTCTGTAAAAAACATGTATCTTTGATTCTTAAATGTATGGCCTACTCTCAGATCCAGTATGATTTATGCATAATCTAAGGATAGTGTGGTGCATGTTCTCATGTGAATGTATCTAGTCAAGACTTTGCCCTACATCTCTGGGATTTAGAGGACGACACAACTTGACAAGAAATTTTAACAGCTAAAATCTCAGTGCACTTTTAACTCAACGTAATAAGCAGCACCCCGTTATTAAGAAACCTTCATTCCGGGTCAGGGATGGTGGATCAGTGGCTTCAATTCTGGTAAGAACTTGACTCTTAGTTTTCAATAAGAAAAGGTTCTTTTCGAGCCCCACCACCACCACCTTTCTCAACTCTCCCAAGTAGAATGAGGCACTCTGTCCCCTGTATTCCACAGCACTGTTTTCATCTGTACCACAAGGTCGACAGTCATGGTTTATAAATACACAGAAGTTCCTTATCCGCCTCCAGTCCTAGTTCCTGCACCACCTTCAGTTTCATTGAGAACAGAAATACATCATGTATCTCCTAGTGCTATAAATGGAGCTGAACACACGGAAGAACATCAACAAACGTCTGTTAAATAATCGTTCAGCCAGGAGTCTTGACTTCTGTTTCACCTGACAACAATTCCTTCTCGCACTCTTTCTCTGGACACACCTTCAAGGCTTCCATTCCTGTAGATTGTATTAGTATAATCTAGGTGATATCTGGATAATAAGTGTCAGTCTGCTTTAGCAGTAAATGTAAGCACTGACTTCAAAGCATCACTTTACCAAATTCCTCTTGGTCTTTCAGCAGCGATTAGCTCCTCACGGAACTGGGATGATTCCTTCGCTTCCCAGCACGGTAAGTGCAGCAAGGACTGACAATCGCACTTCTCACCCCACCCGTGTGCCCTTCCGGGGCGCGACCCCATCTAGCAAAAAGCAAGATCTATGTTCTTCCCCCACTTGAAGCTGGGGAAGCCTTTGTGACTGCTTGGAGTCATGAAGAACAGGAGAAGTGATGCTATGTGACTTTCAAACTAGTTTTCAGAAGACAAAACAGCTTTTGCCTGGCTGCCTTAGGACATCTCTTCTTAGAGTTCAGCCACCATTCTGTGAGAGAGCCCAACCAATGGAGAAACCACACAGGACAGAAACAACAAGACTGTCAGCCCTCAACCCCAGCCACACTCACAGCCAGCAGCCAGTGCCTACCTACCAGGCACATGTCATTTTTATTTTTTGAGACAGGGTCTTGTATAGCCCAGGCTGGTCCTGAACTCACTATGGAGCCTAGACTGGCCTCAAATTCATAGCAGTCCTTCTGCCTCACCAGCATGAGTGTGGGGATTATAGGCATGTGCCGTCACACCCAGTTATCACATTAGTGTTGGGGACCTGAACCTGGGGCCATGTACTTCCTAGGTAAGCGCTCTAATCACTGAGCTATAACCCCAACCCACATATGTCATCAGTCTAGCCAGTCTGGCTGACACCACATAGAGTGGAAATGAACCATCCCATCCCAACCGAGCTCAAATGACACATTCACGAAAATAAAAATCAAAAACTGTTAGCTGGGTTTGGTGGTATGAGCTATAATCCCAGCATGGAGGGAAGCTGAGGCAAGAAAATCTTAAATTTGAGCCCAACTCGGGCAACTTAGTGACCTAGTAAAACATCATCTCAAAAAAGGGGGATCAGGGGAGAGAAACTGAGATTAGGAGAAGCTGGGAAAGTAACTCAATTACTAAGACCCTGGGTTCAATTTTTTTGTACCAGAAAAAGAAGAAAAGAAAAGAAAAAAAGACTTGTTTTCAGCCATGAGGTTGGGGATGGTTTGTTACAGTGGGAGCAAAGCAGGACAGCTGACTTTTCTTTCAGTTGACTCAAAATGAAACAGAGATTTACGTGCATTCAAACACGTCCCTCTTAAAAATATTTTTGATAATAATAAAAAATAAACCTGCATACACATTCCACTTTTAGTGGAGCCTTTGCTGTGCAGAAGCTTTTCTCTTCTTACTTCCCACTATTTAGGGTTACCCTAACGTGGTACACTTTTCCAATTTTACAATTCGCTCTATTTCTGAACTCTATTCCTTTTTAATTCTGTTTATGAATAAATCAAACTTTGCCTACTTTTTCTGTCTTATTTTCTAATAGCTTTTCATTATAGCTAGTAATAACCGAAGCACACTACCGCCATTCTGTTCTCCAACCCCTTGCCCACGTGGTACAGGCTGTGTGGACACATAGGTGCCTTCCCAATCTCCATGCAGCATTTGCCAGTGCATAATCTGAGTCTCTATTTTTGTAGTTGCTGGTACCAGTTCCTTGATGCTCTTCTTTTGCCACTGTCTGCTCAATCTCTAGACCAATTTGGTATCTCGCAGGTGTTCATCAGCTTGTATCTCTACATACATATATTGCAACCTGTGTACAAATAAACCTGAGTAGTTTAACTGGTGGTGTACTGGTAAGTGGCTGCCTGAAAGAGAAGCCCTAATTTGCCAGTTTCTGTCAGTTACTGTCTTATAAATGCTCCAATCATACTGATTCCAAACCATCAACTTAACAGTTTCAAACTGGCTTTCAAAGTTACTAAAAACTTATCAGTGTTTCCCACCCAGTGTAAGCATACCAGTGGGCTTATCCCAGAACATAAAATCCTCAACAGTAAGAAGGGCTCAGAGGGGAAGTGTCCTTCATAAGCACTCTAGGTGGCAAAGGCTCTATCAGGTTCAACACGCTGTTTTCAAGTTCTCGTTGACGCCAGAACCCAGCCACCACAGGGAATAAGGACAGTAGTGCAGGATCCAAGGGAAGACTGTATGGGCCAGACCCGGACATCACACGCATAAATATCCAGCTACCTGAAAGGGAAGCTAGGGAATAAAGTCTAGCCATGTGTCCTGGTGGAAAAGGGAACAGGCTAGGCAAATGCCTAGCCAGTCTCTGCCTCTCACCCTAGACCTAAGTGCCAGCCTATTCATGTCTTATCAAGTCACTTTGTACGACTAAATTTCATTAGCCACAGAGAAGAAAATCATGGTCATAATGGTATAAAGCAGAGTCAAAAGCTGTCAAGAATTAGACAATAATTATAACTGCCAGGACTAACAGAGAGATCTTTGATTGGCATCAGAAGGAGACACACGCAATGTACTCCTTGAAGCCAAGCTCTCCCAGGTTCACGGTAGAAGTCTCTCATCCAGATCATAGTAACAGAGCCCTAGCTTACTCATCGGCTCTTGCAACGAGGACACCCAGGATCCCAAGAGCACTGAAACTCGTGATGCAGAGGGAGCTTCACAATGAGCTCAAAGTTCACAAAGAGACAGTACTGGTTCAAGTTGACCAGGGATTCCTGTTTTAGCTTGGTCACTGTTGTATAGCACCTGCCTCCATAGGAAGCATGCCCTCCTGGAGGGAGGTGGGAGGCTCATGAGATTCAGGAAGTAAACATCTTACAGGTAAAAAGGAGTCCCAAGGCTCCTCTTAAGTATACAGAAGCAGTAAAGAATTGCTAGGGAGGAGACTCCCCTGCTGGCCCAGCTGTCTGCCAGTGGTACAGATTGCTCCAGGCCCAGCTTCACCTACACTGAGGTGGGCCTTTCTTTAAGCAGCCACCTTTGAGTCCTCCATGCTCCTACAAGTAGCCCCAGTAAGTTCACTGGTTCACCAGCACAGATGCTGGTGTAATCTTACTTTGTTCTGTCTGTGCCCTGTCTGGAGAAAATCGATGGTTGTTCGTATCTCCCCCAAGAAAAGTTCACCACCACAGTCACTATCGTCTCTCTCTCTGATTTGAGTGCCTCAGGTGAAAGTTCAATAATTGTACCTCATTCACAGAGTTGTGATGAAGACATTAGATGATTATTGTGAAATTCTGGCACATCTTGGACATTCAATAAGTGTTATTTCCTTCTCCCTCCTACCTAACAAAGGACACATGCAGCCAAGTTCCAGGAGTGCTGGCAGCTGCCGAGGCTCCTCCACAGATACTGATAGCATCTGGACCTCTTCGCTTGGCTGACTATACCCTCTGAAGTTTCCCTCTTTTCTCTTTTCCCATGAAAATCTCTGGGATTTCCACCTGGGTCCCACGTGGCTCTCTACTCACCTGGTTAATTCCACCTGGGTCCCTCCTGGCTTTCTATGAACATGGTTAATGTGTTTTAGTAATTCTTAAACATTATAGAGACAATATTGGTGCTAATATCACTGGAGGGTAAGAAACAGAGATGATAAACTCCAATATGTAAGAAATTACATGCGCGCGTGCACACACACACACACACACACACACACACACACACACACACACACTGTCTATAATGACTCCCATTGTGTAATAGAGGAAATTTTCATGATTTTATGGTAAAAAAAAAATATGAAAAGCCTTTTCTGTGATACCACATGATGGCCACTCTTCTAATCACTCTTCAAATCCTATACCGTCATTGACCTATCCATCTCCCTCAGGAGTTTCTGTGAAAGACAAAAAGCCTTGAATTTTCCCCTGGAGGGCTAGATTGCATCTCACCCCCATCCCGGTCCCCAGAGTGCTTAGACCACGCTTTCTGTGCATCTGACCTCATGATCCAACTCCACCTAATAAACTGTGGGAATCGTCTCATGGGTCAAGGCCATTTCTTTCCACTTAAAATGGTGATGATGGGCCTGGAAAACAATAATTTGAGTCTGGGTATAAATAAACAATAGGCAAGCTTGCACAACCCAATTTCTCATTACAATTGGGTCAAAGTTAAAACTAATGACACGTTCCGTCAAAAATAATGACACACAAAAACCCCTCAGTGGAGTGTGTTTAGCTCAAAGATAGCCACTTTTAAGCATAAAACAGGCTCCCTATTCATTTGGACATGCGGAGGTACAAAGTTCAGATTGTCCAATTTGGGAAACCGTTAGCTGATGCGTATTTATATTTCTGGTTAAAACTAGAGTGTTAAATCTTTTCCCCTAAAGAGACTTTGAGCTGATCAAAGATACAGGATTGTCCTAATTCTTTTCAAATGTAGACCATCTTTAAAAAGTTAGAGCAGGAAACGTGCCCATGATTAAATAAAATTAAAACTCTTAAGACGCTTGCAATTTAAGATCTTTATCTTTTGTTGGGACTAATCTAAAAGCATTTTTATTAGTGGGTCCAGTCCCTTTCTGCATAGCATGAGTTTTGTGTCCAGGATTCAGAAGGTCACAGGTTTACCTTTTTTAAGATACAATTTATGGAATGAAACTCCTCCAAGACTGAGCTGAAAAGCACAGAAGGTTCTCAAGTGCTGCAGTCTGCTTTAAATCCTGTGTATTCACAGGCACTGGGCATCTGGCCTTCTGGCTCCAAAACAAGGAAGTTGCTTCAGAACCAGCTGGTTCACCCCTGGGGTCATTTAACCTTCACTCCTCAGACAGAACTTGCTTAAGTGTTTCACTCTTCAGATCCAGTCCTTGGTCCCCAGTTCTTCAGGGTCTCTCCAAGCCCCTCATGTCTTGTCTTATGAGCCACCAAGGACCTCTCAGATTAGAATGGGAGAAGCAAAAGAAGCTGGGTCTAAGTGCTTTTCCAGGAGCCTGAAGTCACTGTTGACATCCTCTCTGCCTCCCAGCTAGGACACTTGGAATCCACCAGAACCAATACGATTTCCCCATTTGATGTGATTACCCGAATACAGTGTAGCAAGAGGCCTCAACAAGATGCACAGCTAGTTATGAGCTAAAGCTCCTTCTTTCTGCAGATTAAAAAGATACATGGTAATTCTGCTGCCTCAGGCCCAAGGCATCAAATTTCTCTTCACGGAGACTTGTCACAAACTGGAAAGGAGATGTCATTTTAAAAAAAATTACTAAAGGTCTTTTATTTCCAAGCAGAGTTTAGTGACTCCTTAGTGAGACACCAGCGCTCTCCTGCTGCCTAAGGTCCTATCTTTGCGTCTAGACACCATCCTCAGGGGGGAGAGAAATCCCTGGCTAGAGGCCAACAGGGCCCTTTCCCAGCATAAGTCCCCCAAGATGCTGTCCAGTTAAAGAGCCAGCGAGCACCGGACTGTGAGGCTTTTGTCACTCGTGAACATGTTACCTCCAACTTCATCTGCCTTACACCTCACACCAAGCTGTGAAAGCTACCTTATTTTTTCTATTTTACAAATGAGGGAACGATGGTCAAGCCCCCATTATGTGAACAAGGATCAAAGGAAGAAGAGGAATGGAGCCACATTCTAATCCACACTAGCTCCAAGACCCGTGCTCTGCCATGCCACCGCCCTGCGGATGCCTTCCCTCAGCGCCTCCAGTGCTGGCAGCAGCAGAGAGCCGCCAGCCATGCCTGACTTTTTGTCCCTGAGCAGTGCTGGGCAGCTGGCTGCAAGAAACCCACAAGTGTTAACGTGCAACGAATGTGGGTCTCATCAGCCTTGGATGAGCTGTTTGTTTTTTTTTTAATCAGACAAATCCAACTAGGACAATAGTGTGGGCATTCATTTTAATTCAGCCTCCAGACCACAGCTGGAAGGCATGTTGCCGCCGGTTCTGAGCAGGTCAGTTGGTGTGTGAACACCCGGATCCTCCAGGAACCATATCCTGCACCCCATACTTAGCCGGCACATGTGCCTCTAAAGTAGAGCAACTGAAATATAACCTACCGTACACCCAGGTCCACACAGTGGAAGGGAACCATGCTAATCATGCTGGAAATGACCCAACTGTGCCCTGAACTGTTTAAATAATTCAGGGCAAGCCAGAGCTATTTGTCGGAATTACCCAGTTGCATGCGATTTTCTTTATATACTTTCATATGTGTTTATCTTTCCAGGTTTATGCAAATGCTCCTATTTTACAGGCTGACTTATTCCCATGGGTATGTTCCAGTCTTAAATGAAATGCTATTTTGCAAACCACACTGTCAACAATTGTGACACACATCACTAACATATCTTATACTTTAAACAACTTGAAAACAAGTAAAGTTGTCAGCTTGCTCTCCTGCCCAGGATCCTGACTGCATCTCCAGCCCCAGCATGGGCAGAAGAGCAGCCAGTAGGCCCCTCCCGTTGATGGTGGTCTCGGCGGGTTTGTGTCACTTGTGAACGTGTTAACTGTAGGACACTGAAACCTCTCCTAACCCACGAAGAGAGAAATACACTGTAGAGAACAGGCTCTCTTTTTATTGCAGTGTTTTCCTGCATCTAAACATGTTTTCCTTCTGTTGCTGCAGCTGAGCAGACAGTTGGAAGTCGGCTGCAGTGTCTATGATAATCAGCTTTTAAATCTTCTGCTGCCTGTTGACTCTGTGACAGGGTCCCCATTCTGCTGTGGACTTCACTGCACGCTTGAGCTAAGCTGACTGCTTGGCTATTTTCTACTGCTGCTCTACTAGACAAGCACGTTCTTCGCCCACTGTCCGTGCAGTCAAGGTTAGAGAGTTGGAGGTAGAGGCAAGGAAATCCAAGCTCTGAGGAACACCCCCCGACCCCCGCCACTCTGGAGTTCTGAGTAAGGGGCTGCTGTCCCAAACCACCGGGGCCCTCTCCTCAACTCTTGTCTGGTCGCATCCTCCTTTCTACTTTGATAATCCAAATGAACTTCTTTTATTGGCCTTCTTCCAGAAAAAAGAGGTCTCCATGTTTATGATTTTATAACCCTGTCATTAGAAATGTTTGAACCGCATTCCACCCTCAGGTT
The DNA here is from genome assembly GCA_004027205.1 of Ctenodactylus gundi. NCBI lineage: Eukaryota > Metazoa > Chordata > Mammalia > Rodentia > Ctenodactylidae > Ctenodactylus > Ctenodactylus gundi. Next base: position 138,992 of record PVKB01003336.1, on the reverse strand, counting down.
GCATTGTGTGGTTATGAACTTCATTTGATCACTGCTCTGTCAGTCTGAGGAGAACTGCTGCAGCTGCTACCAGCTTGCTACCTACTATTGTACCTTCCGCACGTGGGGAAAGAAAAGAAGAAAGAAAAGAAAAGAAAGGGGTAAGGGAAGACCTCGGCTGCCCAGGGGAAGTTGAAAAGAACGTGGTGTCCTGTTAAAACCTGAAAGGGCAGTGAAGGGGCTGAGGGGAGGGGAGGGTTCCTCTGAAGATAGCAAACCAAAGCCTGGTGATGAGAAACACCTCCCTCCCCGCTGAGAACACCAGTGACCTACAGAGTCCAGCAAGGCAGAGGAGAGAACAAGTCACCCTGCAAGTCCCAGGCCTCCTGGTAGGCCACAGCATTGCTTTGTGTTACAAATATGTTCTCCCACGGAATCAGACCAGACAGGCGGGTTCCTTTGAGAAATGTTTAAACAAAGGCCTTGTGTGATGGAAAGAGCACCTTGTGATTTTGGCACACGGCTCTGAGGTTCCTGGTGAGTGCTTGGCTGGCTAATAAATCCACAAGCATCAAAGCGAAGGCAATCAAAAACGGAACAGGTCGAAAGACGCTGAGGCCCTGCTCGTGTCTGATGAAAGTGTGATGAAGGCAGACAAGAATCTCTTTTCACCACAGTGAGGTCACAGCCATTGTCTGGCTTGAACCCACAAAATGAAAGAAGTATACTGAACTGGAAATCTCAAGTGACTTCTTGACCTTGAATCATACCATTTAAATGTGTATGTGACTCTCTTTTTGGATGAAAAACCAAGAAGTCATAAAGACTGTTTGGTTGGGGGACTGGTCATGTAGCTCGGTGGCAAAGCATTCAGCTAACACGCATAAGAAGACGGGATTTGCTCCCCGGTGCCACACACACATACACAAGATTGTTTGTCTGATTTTATTCTTTCTGATAACTCAAAAGTTGCAACAGAGGTTCTGGGGGTTTTATGGAGTCTAGGGCAGTTGGCTGGTTCTCTTAGATTGTGGAAGAAGGGTCTCAAAGCTTAGGCCAAAAATAACATAGCTAAAGTCCTCAAGTTTTCTCTTTCCTTTATGGGACTCAGGTAGCCATGAAGTGAAAAAGGAAATGGAAATAATTTAAAACAAGCACCCAAATCAAAATCCCTTGCTCATATAATGGGACGGGAGACAAGCCAGTTCTTAACAGCTGAGTTCCAATGGGGTATTATTCTGATAAACCCACCACTAGTTAAAAATACTGTAAGGTGAAAATACATTTGACATGCCTAAGCAATAGAACGCCACAGGTGAGCAACACGGTAGAGAGTATCTGTGCTCATCTTCATGACTGCATAGTTGACTACAGCTTCCCATAACTGCCCAGCATTTGTACAGTGAGAATTAAAATCCAAGGGAATTTTTGTGGTTGGTTTGGTTTGGTTTGGTTTGGCTTTTTAGAGATAGGGTCTGACTAAGTTGTTAGTTTCCCTGGTTGGGTAAAAACTCGGGTCCTCCTGCCTCAGGCTCCCAGCAGGCTGTAATTCCAGACTGCATGTGTGTTGCTTTCACACCATATAAAATCAACTATCCCAATCTGAAGTGGCAACATTTTGTTTGTGTTGGAGAAAGAACAAGAACCAGCCCATATTGCCCGTGAGCATCTGTGTTTATAGTGTTGGTTTTTCACCAAGAGACAAGATCACAGAGCCATAGAGTGATTAATCCAGTCACTTAAAGCCATCCACCTACAAACTGCAAAGTTGGGTCATGGTTTAAAGGGTGGGATGGAGATACCAGAACTTACAAATCTGTGTGCAGAAGGTTATTAAGCAAAATACAAAATGCATAGAGCTAAAAGTTGCTTGGGAGCAGAAAGCAATCGGGTATGAAGACTAGCAAAAAATGACATGGGACTAGCACAGAGTTGATATTTGGGCTAAAACTTAAACATTACAGAAACATATGTGAATGGGAAAAGGTAGTTGAGAAAGTGAATCCAATAGCACACTCATGATTTGGTCAAGGCACAAGTAATGGGCCCAGAGTTCAGTTCAGGATAATTCTAAGCTAAAATTACTGTCACTGTAAAAGGCACATCTAGATTCAAAAAATGCAAATTTTTTGAAGGCCAACCAAAATGTCCACAATGTAGTCAGTTGCAGGAAAGTATGAAGTTAGGAACTTGAGAAGCTGTATTTCTGAAATTTTAAGAGTGACATCATAGTTTAAAGAAGATAATGTAAAGGAGCCTCTGTATAATCTGAATGCTGGCCTGCAGCCAGACCTTCATCCCTTCTGCTGCTCAGTCCCATCCCTTGTAAGCTGAGCACATCCTACCAATAGCACAGCTGAGTAAGTTTGAGTAGAGCAGGGCAGACTCAAAGGGCTGAACTGAGGCTGGCCTTGCTAGAGGAAGTGTGATGGGAAGACATCCATTGCAGGAAATAGGACCCAGTGTCTGAAGCACAGGTAGTAGACCACAGGGTGGTCCAGGAGAGTTGTCAGCGTCAGAATGCCCCCAACAGAGAATGAAGCCCAGGTGCAGAGAGAACACAGAGACAGGAGGTCCAGGGAGGAGCAGCACTTGGTTATCTGGACATGCACTGGGCATAAGAAAGTTCTAACCTCAGAACGGAAGCTGAAGAGTGTAGTATCTAAGCACAAAGACGCTGATATGACTGCAGTCCCGCCTCAGCAAGGGCTGGCCGGACAAACACGGGCACCACAGGGAAAATATCCAATGTCTTTGAGCGTTGGTTTAACCAATTACAAATACAGATGTCGATAATAATTTACTTTACTTTATAGTGAAGATTAAGTCAGGGACAACATGAAAGTCCAACGCCTAACACACAGTATCTACTTAATAAATGGAAACTATTGCCTTTACCATTATTATCACATTAATCAGGACTCCCATACACTGCCGGCTAGGATCTGTGAAAGGCTCCGGGCACTGGCAAATGAACTACGGAGAGGACTCAGCTGCAGAGGGAGCAGAGCTCAAGGTGATCTTGAGGAGAAGTCAAGTATCTGGGAATAAGAGCTTGGATTGGAAAACAAGAGTAGAGGGTCCAAAGCTCAGTTCAGAAGTTCAGAGGTAGAGCTCAAAGTTGCAGTCAAATCCAGGGCCAGACCAGTAAATCAGTGGCTTAGTGCTGAGCCACAGGGCTAAGGGTGGAGCTTCTTCAAGCCCCTGTTCAACATCAAGCTCAGTTCTGGAGATCGGGATGGGACTGGGCTAGCAGTGGTCAAAGAATAGGTAGAGAAGATAACAGAAGGTCAAGATCAAAGCAGTATATCAAATGGCGGGTATGAATAAGACCCTCACCCCAGGCAGTTGCTTCCTCTGCACCAAGTGCTTATTGTGCAAGAGGACTCCATTATCCACGACTGATGGAGCAACCAATAGACGACGGATGTTCCGCGCCCCCTTCCCTGGGGACACATGTCACAGGATTTCAAATCAAGTTTTACAATAATGAAGTAGCCATGAAAATGGAGTTTTCCCAGACCTCTGCTCTCCAAAAGATGTTATGTGTTCCAGACATGATACATTCGTATGTGAACGTCAGAAACTCATTTCAAAAGCACATATTTACTTGATTTTGTGCCCACAGGAAAGCGCGCAACTTGCCTACAATGAAAAATTTTGAGGCGTTCCAGGAACCTAAGCATTTTGCTCAGAGGGGCCTGTGCCTTTAATGGGGAACGAGGGTATAAACAGCCCCAGGCGGCAAATGCCTGGTGCCCCAGAATCACAAGACTTTCCTTACGAAATGTCAGCCTGGTTGTGTCAACTCCTCAAGACAGACTTCAGCGTAATTATCTCCGGCACAAGGCTGTTTCATCCCGATGCCATATTTAGCTTTGGGTTGAGGCTTAGAAAAGAGCATGCAACTGGAATGGAGCCCACGGAGAGTCTGGGGCTACGAAGACCACTCCCTTACACCTCTTAATTTTTTACAATTTCCCAGAACAAATACATAGTGGTTTTTCTGGCTGTTTAGCAAAAACCAGGTCCCCCTTCAGCTATCCTGGCACAGCCTCTGAAAATGTTTAAGATGAGCTGAAGTCAAGGAAAAACCGATCTGGGTAATTAAGAGACACATAAACAAAAGATCACTTACCAAAATGACTTGAAACCCCTCAGCAAATCATTGTAAATGATGCTTTGGGGAGACCAAAACAATATAATATTATAGCAAGTAAACGCTCCATAACCTTAAAGTAATCTCAGAGCCCTGGACTTTCCCAACTCCACTTCTATCATTTCCTAGAATCTTTTTTTTTTTTTGACAAGAGCCCTAAGAATCCAGTCTTTAAAACAATGATCCTTGTTGCAATGTGAGATAGTGACATCTTGCACCAAGTCAAAATGAAATGTAACACAGAATTCAGTGAAAGCCCTCTCTTTGTTAAACACTGTACACAGAGATACACACAGACACACACGCACAGCCTCCCCTCCTGTCTCCGCCGCCCTGATGTGTTGCTGAACAGGAAGATTGCAGTCACTGTAGAGAAGGTTCAAGTGACAAGAGAGAAGAGTGCAAGAGAGTAAAAAACGGGCTCTCATAACACACCAGAAGAGCGGGACGCACCAGCCTGCCACCTCTGCACCCTGTGACAGCCCCTCACAGTCCACAAGCCTTGCAAAAATCAGCCTTCAGATCCACCATGGTTCAAAAGCACTATGGGTTTCAGAACACTATGGAAAGATGGAAGCCAAGAGAAACTTAGCAGGGTGAGGCAGAGGTGGAGCTCGCTTAGAATAAATATGGAATAAAGTCTCAAGTCACGAACATGCTTTTGAAGTCAGACAGGAAAATCAACAGTTACACCAATATTGGACTGGATTTTGAGGGTTCACGGGGGGATAATAGGACCAGCAGCAGTGGGTCTTACTGTGAGTCATAGGATCGTGCTGATGCTTCTACATGGCTACATTATTTAATGGCTACACTACACTATAGTCATTTAACTGTGAAGGAGGGACTAGCTCTCTACATTCTTTTAGAAAAGTATAGAATTAGTACTAATCTCCTCAAGAGTAAGCTCATTTCAAGACCTTCTTTGAAAATGCTAACTCAGTAACATTTTGGCACAGTCAATTCATGTGCCAGAATCCTCAAAACATGAGCTGTACACATTCTCCATCTTCCCTTTTCTGGGATCACTACAGGAAGTGAGAGCCCACCAAAATGAAGAGATTTCTCAAATTAGAGAACCAGATCTCCTGGATAAAACTAGGATAATTCCCTACCTTTGCATTATGCAATTTCATCCATCCCATAAGCATTTACTCAGTAGAATACAAAGGAGGCAAGACATCCTCTACCCTATTCCACCCCGCTCCCAGGGCTGACGGTATGACGTGGATGTCACAGACAAGTGAGCAGCCAATGGTGGGACCACACTCCTAAGGAAGCTGAGGCTACTGGGAAAGAGCCCTGGAGCACACCCAGGTCACATTCCTAAAGGGCTCCCTGTGAACTTCCAAAAAACACTCTAGAAACAGTGTCCTTGTCAGCTTTACAGATGGGGAACCCAAGAACTGGAGAGGCTCAATACCTTGCCCAAGTCACATACATATATTCAGAAGGAGAGTCTTAATCTCATTACCCCAGACAGCATCTCAACAAAAAATTAGTTATCCCTAAAGTCATGATTTATTGAACATAATATAGAAGACTAGAAAATACTGATGATGTTTTCAGGGACTAGTTTCAAAACTGGTGGAATTCAATTGACGAATTTTATTTTTCCCCATTTTATTGATAATGTATACATGCAAAATTTAAGGTTTACAATGGAGTTGAGCCTTTTATGCACATATGTATCCTGTCAAGGTGACAAGGGCTTTTCCACTTTCCTTTTGTCCCTCTCCATACCCTACCCTCCCCAATTGAGGAATCTTAAATCTCAGAGTCTTACCTAACCTTCACAAAATTATTTGCCCAGCTTAAATTCCCTCTGGAGAAACTTCTGGAGATAAGACTCTACCTCCTTATTCTGAGGTTCTTTTCTATCAATAAAAGCTACAGTTGTCTCTTGATGTTCACAAAGGCTCACATCATGAGAAATTTTGAATTTCGGGCTTGTAAATGGATCTGCAATACATAATATTCTCTACAAAATGTAGTCTTTTATTTGTGGCCTCATTTAAGGAACATTTCGCTGAGAGTCAGCCACATAAGCAAGGCAACAAAATAAAAACAAACTACATAACTGATCCCTTCAGAGCAGATAATAAGACAGCTAAATTTTCTTAGATATCAAGCAGTAAGCCAGGTGATTCATCAGTGAATTGGTTCAGCGTGTCAGTATCAGTATACATGAGTTCAAATCCCTGATTCATCAAAATTATAAATCCCTATCATGGATTTTAGGTCATTAGTATATAATTAAAACCACAGTGTTCGATCTATAAAAGTTATGGGTCCTTCTGACTGATGCTGAAGACTTGTATTCTATTGCTATTTGGCTGTGTGGCACTCAATCAAATGACCTCTCTGTGCCTTACTTTGGCTAATGAGAAAGAATAGACTTGAGGTGAATGATTATTGCTATTTCTCCTAGTTCAAAATACTGATTTTGTACCAGTTAAAAACAGCTTCAGTCCTGTGAATTTTCATCTTAAGCCTATTTATTTGTTGGAAGTAATGTCTCCATTGTCACCTCAACTCATTTTTACAAAAAGCATATTTAATTCTTTTTAGGAAATAATCTCTTTAGCTCTCCCTTATTATACAAGTATTAAATCTGGAAAGGAAGTGCTTATGATTGTATATAACAGAGAAGATCAGCAGCCATTACCAATCAAGCAAATAAACATTTCACTGTTGCTGTGAAGCCAAGGAAGCCAAAATGTGCATTTTTTAAATGAAACTGAACTAGCACATCATGGAATATAAGTAACTCAATTCTTCAAATCATGAAATTCAAAACTATTCTTAAATATCTTGGCCTCCAGGACACGTGCAGACATGCTTCAGACCCTAGAAACTAATGTCATAAACCCTGAAATAGTGGAACACACAGGGAAGGAAGTCAGAAAGCGAATAGATGAGCTGCCTTCTGTGAACACCCAGTTCAAACAAGGTATTCTTAAAGAAAGGGAAGCAGTGACTAGTGGGCTTTAAGAGAAACTTACTAAACAAATGGTGGTCCTAATAAATACAAAGCTCACTGACCATACAGAAGCCACAGAAAAAAAGCTGGATAAGAAAAATAAGAAAATGAAAGATATAAAGAAATAGTTTTATAGAGAAGTGGAAAATCTGAAAAGAAATCTAGCTGAAATTCAGGATATGGAAAATTCATTTGAAAGCAGGTGAAGTTCACTCCAACATTGTGAGGAAAGAATTTCAGACCTTGAAGACAAAGGATGAGGAAACAAATGTCATAATTAGGCATGACTCCAAATTTAGAAATAAACAAAGTAGCTGGATACAGAAGTATATGGTTGATTCAAAGAAAACCAATCTCAGAATTATGGGTGTGGGAGAAAAAGCAGAAGACAGTACTAAAGGTATAAATAATTAATTCAATGAAAGCATGCAAGAAAATATCCCAAATCTAGAAAAATAAATTAATATTCAAGTACTGGAAGCTTCTATTGGTTAGGGTTCTGAGAAAGGCAGAGTTGATAGAATTTACATAGATAAATGGAATTTATTTGGAGGGCTTATAAATTTGAAGAAAAAGATAGTCCACATCGGCCATGTGCATGTACCAGAGCTGGAGGCTCCAGTAGCCATCCACGCTCTTGCCAGAAGGACACCAGTCAGAAACTGCATAACAGACAGTACAAGTTTGTCATGGATGGTACAAAGGTGAAGACTGGAGACTGATATGAATCTGCTATGGAGATCTGTTAAGTGAAGACTGAAGAACAGAGCAAGCCAGGAACAAACAAAAATCTGATACTCAAGGCCAGGCCAGAGCTTTTCTTGAGGAAGATCCTGCAACAATGTTTCTTACTCCCTCCTTTACTCAGTTCAAGCTGTCAGTTGGGCTCCTCCCCCACTTCCTGGCCCGCAAGTAAACAACACACACCTGAAATCTATTCCGTGGACATTCCCCCATGGCAACAAGTTGACAAAAGTCCTCCAAGGGTCACAAAGCTCATAGAATACCAAATAACTTCAACCAGAAAAGAAATCCTCAAAACATATCATACTGAAAACCTCAGAAATTCAACATACAGAAAGAATATTAAAAGCAGTAAGGGAAACATGAACATTATCTTACCAAGGCAAACAAATTTGAACAACCACAGTTATCTCAATGCAAACATCAAAAGCCAGCAGATCCTGGAGAAAAATCTTTCAAGCTTTAAAAGACAGCAAGTGTCAACCTAAGTTGTTGCATTCAACAAAATTATCCTTTAAAATTGAAGGGGAAGTAAAAAATTTTCATGACCAAGAAATTCTAAATAAATTTGTACCCACTAACCCGGCGTTGCAGAAAACAGATGTAGGAATCTTAGACAGAGACGGAGAGACAAGCAGCACAAGCGAACATGGAGGAAAGGAAACAAGCAAAGAGAAAGTGTAGCAAAAAGAAAAAAGCAAAGAATCAACACTAGAAGAACAGGACAATGACAGGATTCAGTAAAAATCTTACAATAATTAATCTCAGTGCTAATGGTCTTAATTCACTAATCATAAGACACAGACTGGCACAGTGGATCAAAAAACAATACCCAAACATTTGTCATCTGCAAGATTCACACTTCACCCACAAAAGAAAAGCACAAAGACTGAAAGCAAAACCCTAGAAACTAATACTACATGCTACTGGATCTGGGAAACAAGCAGGAGTAGCCAAACTATTCTCAACACTGCAGACTTCAAAACAGATCAGAATTGACAAAGATGGTCACTTTTTACTGGTAAAAAGAAAAATTCAACAGGAAGAGCTCACAATTATAAACATATATGCACTCAATATAGGCATACCCAGTTACATACAACAGAAACTACTTGACATGAAGGGCCACATGGGCCCCAACACAATCATACCAGGACAATTCAACACCCAGCTCTCACAAATGTCAGATAAACCAGACCAAAAGAAATCAACAAAGAAACACCAGAGCTAAATCACACCATGGAACAAATGAACTTAACGAATTGCTACAGAATATTCTATCCAAGATCAACAGAATACACCTTTTTCTCAGGAGTACAAGGGACTTTTTTCCAAACTAGACCATATCCTTGCACATAGGACATGCTTAAACAAAACAAATACAAAACAATTGAAATTGTTTCCTGTGTATCTTAAGATCATAGTGGAATAAAACTAGAAATCAATAGCAAAAGTAACTACAGAAACTGAATATTCTAATAAAAGGAGACTAAATAATACATTATTGAATAAGCAATGAATCACAGAAGAAACCAAAAAAGAAATGAAGAACCTCCCAAAGTCAAATGACAATGGAAGCCAACCATACCAGAATATGTGGGACACAATGAAAGTGGTACTAAGGGAGAAATTTATAGCTTTGAGTGCGCATATTTAAAAAAATAAAACAGAGCAATCTCAAATTAACAATCTAATTATGCAACTCAAAGTCTAGAAAAAACAAGAGCAAGGATCATCCAAAGGTAGTAGAAGGAAGGAGATTATAAGAATCAGAGCAGAGATCAATGAAATAAGAACAAAAAATAGAAAAGGTCAATGAATCAAAGAGTTGGGTCTTTGAAAGGATAAATAAGATTGAGAAACATCTAGCCAAACTCACCAGAAGACAGAGAAAAATCTCATCAATACAATCAGGAGTTGTTGAAAAGGGTGAACTCTTAACAGACACAATTTAAATCCAGAGAACTACAAGAAAAACTGCATTTCAACAAATTTACAAACTCAAAAAAATAAATTTCTTGACACATGTAATACACCAAAATTGAGCCAAAAAGATGCAGAAACCTGCATAGAGCAATAATCAGGGATGAAACTGAGGCAGTAATAAAGGATTTCCCACAAAGAGAAGCCCAGGACCTGACGGATTTACTGCAGAGTTTTATCAGAACTTTAGGGAAGAGTTAGTGCCAATACTCCTTAAATACTTCCATGAAATTGAAAGAGAAGGAATACTGCCCAACTTCTTCCTAGAAGTAGTATCATCTTGATTCCCAAACCAGACAAAGACCCAAGGAAGAAAGAAAACCACATACCAATTTCCTTAATGAATACAGATGGAAAAAATCCTCAATAAGATACTTACAAACAGAAAGCAACAAATTATTAAGAAGATCATACAGTACAACCAAGTTGGCTTCATCCCAGGGATGCAAGCCTGATTCTACATACATAAATCAATTAATGTAATGCACTTCTACAAAATCAAGGGGGGAAAAATCACATGACCATCTCAATAGATGCAGAAAAAGCCTTTGACAAAATACAACATCACTTCCTGATCAAAACTCTAATGAGGGCTGCAGGAAGCTGCTAGGATTTGGACAGGTACGGCTCGTGGCTGCTTCCCGGGACTTGGAGCCCTGCAGAGGTAACAGGGAGTGCTGGTGGCCAGAGGAAACTGCTTAAGAGCCGCGGATGGGGCTCGCTGCTGCTCCTTCTGCCTTGGAGCCCAGCGGAAGAGGCACGGAGTGCCGGAAGCCAGAAGGAGCTGCACAGGAGCGGACCAGAAGGGTGCACAGGCGTCCTGAGCACGAGAAGATCTTTAGGCAGTTCTGGGGCCTGGATAACGAAGAACAGAGCCACGTGGGAGTGGAACGGCAGGGCTTGAGTTCGTATCTCCACTGCCCCTTGCCGCGGTGGTCAATGCAGAGCCTGGGCTCTCCCAGCACCTGACAGAGCCCTCCTGAGGAGAACCACATAGAGGAAGCAAGTGATAGATAACCAGAAACCACCAGAGACAGCAGAACCATGAGGAAAGGTGGAAATAAATCTCCTTCAAAAAGTACTGACACTCCAGAGGAGCACACCAGGAATCCCGAAAATACAGAAGCTAAAGACGAAAATGGCAGAAATGATGGTAAATTCTGGGTCCAGAAATACAATGAGTTAAAGCAGGAATTAAAGCAGGAAATTATACAGGACATGAGAACCTTAGAACAAGAGCTATGCCAAGACCTAGCTAAGCTAAAAGCAAGCTATGAGAAGCAAGTAGAGGAGATCAAAGAAGAAATGAACTGGAGGAGAGTGAAGGCAATGCAAGAAGTGGGAGAAGAACACAATAGAGACATGAGAAAATAAATGCAGAATTACAGGATGCAAAACACACACAGGTCACAATAAGCAATGATATCGAACAATTTCAAAATAGATTATCAGATTTAGAAGGCAAAATGGCAGAGCAGGAATGGAAAGACCATAAAGAAAGCAAAGCAAAAAAAGAAGAAGGCGTATCATTACAACGTCTGATAGATGATTCCAAGAGAAACAATCTGAGAATTATGGGAGTCCAAGTGAAGACTGAGGACGAAACATAAGGATTAAAGGTCATTTTTAAGGAAATTATGGAAGAAAATTTCTCATACTTAAGAAGAGAAATGAACACTGATCTTCTGCAGGCGTATAGAACACCAAACAATGTGGATCAGAAAAGAACTTCATCATGACACATCATAATTAAAGTACTGGAAGCCCAACACAAAGAGAGAATACTGAAAGCGGTAAGAGAAAAGCAGAAAGTGACCTATGATGGTAAGTCCATCAGGATAACTGCAGATTTCTCAACCCAGACGCTAAAAGCCAGGAGATCATGGAGCAATATCATTCAAACACTAAAAGAACACAAATTCCAACCAAGACTACTATATCCAGCAAAACTATCTTTTAAACTAGAGGGAGAAATTAAAATACTACATGATGTAGAAAGCTTAAAGAAACTTGCAGCCACTAAGCCATCATTGCAGAGAATTTTCAAAGGAGACTTGGATTGTGAAAGAGAAACCAACAACACAAGAGTCCCCAGAGAAAAAAAGACAAAAACTGGAAGAGAATGAGCTGAGAAAAAAGTAAAGCCAGTGAACAACAAGGAAAAACTGCAACTATGGCAGGACACACCAAACATACCTCAACAATTACTCTGAACGTGAACAGCCTCAACTCATCTATCAAAAGACACAGACTGGCTGACTGGAACAAAAAACAGAAACCCACAATTTGCTATCTACAAGAGACACGCTTCACCCACAAGGAAACTCATATACTGAAAATAAAAGGTTGGAATTCAATATTTCATGCAACAGGTACCAAAAAACAAGCAGGGGTAGCTATATTAATCTCAGACTCATCAGACTTCAAAAGAAAACAGATAAAGAGAGGCAAAGATAGACACTGCATACTGGTGAAAGGAACATTAGAACAGGAAGAAACCACAATTATCAATACATATGCCCCCAACCCTAGAGCACCCAATTATGTAAATCAAAAACTACTAGATCTGAAAGGACACATAGGCCCCAACACAATTAAGGTAGGGGACTTTAATACCCCACTGTCACAAATAGATAGATCAACCAGACAAAAAATCCACAAAGATACACAACTGCTGAAAGACACTATAGAAAACTTGGACATAACAGACCTTTACAGAGTTTTCCATCCAACATCAATTGACTACATGTTCTTCTCAGCAGCACACGGAACATTTTCTAAAATAGATCACGTCCTAGGACACAAGTCATCCTTAAATACAAAGGGATAGAAATAGTACCCTGCATACTCTCAGACCATAATGGAGTAAGACTGGAACTCAACAGCAATAGAAACAGAAGAAAATACACAAACACATGGAGACTTAACAACTTACTACTGTCCAAACAATGGGTTACGGAAGAAATCAGAGAAGAAATTAAACACTTCATCGAGTTAAATGATGATGGAAGTACATCATATCAAAATCTGTGGGATACAATGAAGGCAGTCCTGAGAGGAAAATTCGTAGTCATCAATGCACACATCAAAAAAACAGAACAATCACAAATAAATTCGCTAATGATGCACCTTATGGCACTAGAGAAACAAGAACAACTTAAGCGAAAAGGCAGTAGAAGAGAAGAAATTATAAAGATCAGATCTGAAATAAACAAGATTGAAATTTAAAAGACAATAGAAAAGATTAATGAGTTAAAAAGCTGGTTCTTTGAAAGAGTTAACAAAATTGACAAACCTCTTGCTAATCTCATCAAGAAAAGGAAAGAAAAGGCACAGATTAGCACACTTAGAAATGAAAAGGGTGAAATTACAACAGATCCTGCAGAAAGAAAGAAAATGAAATAAAGGGAATCTGCATTGGCAAGGAGGAGGTCAAACTTTCCTTATTTGCAGATGATATGATTGTCTATATGAAAGACCCAAAAAAACTCCACTATGAAACTCCTAGAAATAATAAAAAAATTTAGCCAAGTCTCGGGATGCAAAATTAACACTAAAAAATCAATAGCATTTCTGTACACTAACAATGAACTTACTGAGCAAGAACTCAGAAAAACAATTCCATTCTCAATAGCTCAGCAAAAAATTAAATACATAGGAGTATACCTAACCAAGGATGTGAAAGACCTATATAAGGAAAACTACACTACATTGAAGAAAGAAGTTATAGGAGACATTAGAAAATGGAAAGGCATCCCCTGCTCTTGGATAGACAAAATAAATATAGTCAAAATGACTATGCTACCGAAACTGATATATAGATTCAATGCAATTCCTATCAATATACCTACAAGTTTCTTCAAAGAACTTGAAACAACAATCCTTAAATTCATATGGAACCAAAAGAGACCATGAATAGCCAAAGCAATCCTGAGCAACAAGACCGAAGCAGGAGGCATTACAGTCCCAGACATCAGGCTATACTATAAAGCCATAGTGGTAAAAACAACTTGATACTGGCACAAAAATAGACAGATAGACCAGTGGAATAGAATCGAGGATGCAGAAACAAACCCAAATACCCTCAACTACCTAATTTTTGACAAAGGGGCCAAATCCATACAGTGGAAAAGGGACAGCCTGTTCAACAAATGGTGCTGGAAAAACTGGACATCCACATGCACAAGAATGAATCTAGCTACACATCTATCACCATGCACCAAAATCAAATCAAAGTGGATTAAAGACCTAGACATGAAAAATGAAACACTAAACCTTCTAGAAGACAAAATCGGTAAATAATCTAAAAGACATAGGGGTAGACAGACTTTCTTGACAAGACACCAAGAGCAAAAGAAATTATCCCCATTATCAACAAATGGGATCTTATCAAATTAAAAAGTTTCTGCACAGCAAAGGAAACTGTCAACATTGTAAATAAAGAACCAACAGACTGGGAAAAAATATTCACCACCAGCACCTCAGGTAAGAAACTCATAACTAGAATACATAGGGAGCTAAAGAAAATTAAGCCCACCAAAATAAAGGATCCTATTGAAAAATGGGCAAATGAAATGAAGAGGCAGTTCACTCACAAAGAAGTACAAAGGGAAAATAGATACGTGAAAAGACACTCAACATCTCTAGCCATAAGAGAAATGCAAATCAAAACAACACTGAGATATCGTCTCACTCCAGAGAGAATGGCTTGTATCAACAAGTCGAATAGCAATCAGTGCTGAGGAGGCTGTAGGGAGAAAGGAACCCTCCTGCACTGCTGGTGGGAGTGTAAATTCGTTCGACCACTCTGGAAAGCACTATGGAGAGCTCTCAAAAGACTAGAAATAAATATCCCCTTTGATCCGGCAACACCCCTCCTGGGAATATATCCAAAAGAGGCCAAAACAATTTACAACAGATATATATGTAGACCCATGTTCATAGCAGCACAACTAACAATAGCTAGAATATGGAAGTCACCAAAATACCCATCAACAGACCAGTGGATACACAAACTGTGGTGCTTATACACAATGGAATACTATGCATCTGTAAGGTCCAACAGCGTGGAGATTTTCACAGGCAAATGGAAGAAACTTGAGAATATCATGCTTAGTGAAGTGAGTCAGAAGCAGAAGGTGAAACATCAGATGGTCTCTCTGATATGAGAGATCCAGACCACAACTATCTCATGGAACTTTAGATGAAAGACAAAGTGAAAAAGGGGGACAGGGTTGGGGTGGAAGGAGGGATGGGAGGATAGTGGGAGAGATAAAAGGAGAGCGGGAAAGCCCTTGTCACCTTGACATGATACATATGTGCACAAAATGCTCAACTCCATTGTAAACCTTAAGTTCTGCACTTGTACATATCAATAAAATGGGAAAAAAAACTCTAATGAAAATAGGCATAGAAGGAGCCTATATCAAGACAAATAAAAGAAATTTATGACAACCCCACAGTCAACATCATCCTAAATGGGGAAAAAACCGAAAACATTTCCCCTCAAATCAGGAACAAGACAAGGGTGTCCACTCTCACCACTTCTATTTAACACAGGGCTTGAAACCTTAGCCAGAGCAATCAGACAAGAAAACGGAATAAAGGTAATATGCACAGGAAAGAAAGAAGTCAAACTGCTTATTTGCAGATGACATGACCCTTTACATAGAGGACCCCAAAAACTCTACCAGAAGACTTTTAGATCTAGTAAACAAATTCAGCCAAGTTGCAGGATATAAAATTGATACACAAAAATCAGTATCACTCCTCTACAGCAACAATAAAAACACTGAGAAAGAGACTTTTTAAATCCCACTCACAGTCACCTCAAAGCAAATTGAATTCCTAGGAATCAACCAAATTAAGCATGTGAAGGATGAAGGGCCCCTATGCTGAAAACTATAGTACTCTGAAAAAAGAAATAGAAGAGAATTTTAGAAAATGGAAAGACATTCCCTCTTCCAGGATAGGCAGAGCCAACATTGTCAAAATGACCATACTATGTAAGTTGATATACAGATTCAATGCAAATCCAATTAAGATACCAACAGCATTTTTACAGAACTAAAAACAATGAGCCGAAAATTTATATGGAACCACAAGAGACCTAGAATATACAAAACAATCTAAACAACAAAACAAAAGCAGGAGGCACTGCAATACCAGATATCAAATTATACCAGTAATAAAAAAGACATCATAGTAGCACAAAAACAGACAAGTGGATCAATGGAAGAGAACTGAGAATCCCAAACTTCCCTGAATACCTTCAGCCATCTGGTCTACAACAAAGGAAGCCAAAAACATGCACTGCTGCAAAGATAGCCTCTTCAACAAATGGTGCTGAAAAAACTGGCTAACCACATGCAGAAGAATGAAACTAGACCCACAACTTTCACCATGCACCAAAATCAAATCAAAATGGATCAAAAATTTAGACATTAAAATAGAAACAGTGAACTTGTTGGAAGAAAAATTAGGCAAAACCCTTGAACACATAGGCATAGGCATGGATTTTCTCAATAAAACAGTGAGAGCACAAGACACAACACCAAGAATCAACAACAGGATTATATCAAATTAAAAAGCTTCTTCACAGCAAAGGACACAATCAACAGAGTGAAGACAGCACTCACAAAACAATTTTTAAAAATATTTTCCAGTTACTCCTCAGACAACATACTTTTACCAAGATTATACAAAGAACTGAAAGAAATTAGACCCTCCAAAATAAAGGACCTAATCAAAAAAGTGAGAATCTAAAATGAACAAACAGTTCTCAGAAGAAGTCCAAACGGCCAATAAATACATTTAAAAGTTCAACATCTTTAGCCATCAGAGAAATGCAAATTAAAACAATACTGAGGTTTCATCTAACACCAGTAAGAATGGCTGCTACTAAGAACTCAAAAGCCAGCAAATTCTGGAAAGGCTGTGGGGGAAAAGGCACCCTCCTACATTGCTAGTGGGACTGTAAACTGACACTCCCACTATAGAAAGCAGTATGGCGATTCCCCAAAATACTGAACATCAACATTCCATTTGACCCAGCTATACCTCTTCTGGGTGTCTCCCCAAAAGAGTTAAGTCATCATACAAGGGTGATACATGCATACTCATGTTTACAGCAGCACAATTTATAATAGCCAGATCTTAGAAGGAGCCGATATACCTGAATATAGATGACTAGATAAAGACATGGTATATATACACAGTGGATTGTTACTCTGGCATTAAGAATGACACATTTGAGTCATTTGTAGGAAAATGGCTTCACCCTGAGACCACTATGCTCAGCAAAATGAATCAGACCCAGAAAGTTAAATATAATATGGTTGGTTTCTCTTAATATGAGAAAACCAAACCATAAAAAATGCAAGAGATATGGACGAATGTAAGAAAATGGACACTGTGTAGAGGGAAAGGTAAAAAGGTGGGGGAGGGGTTGTTGAGAGGATGGGAAGGGGTAAAGGATGCAATATATAAATAAAAGTAATTTTTAAAAATTTGAAAATGTTTTTAAAATATCTTTGCCTTTTGACCATGGTGCGATCACATTTTTTCTCTTATTCCCTCTAGTTGCTTTTGAGAGTGTGGGGTGTGTGTGTGTGTGGTTGTGTGGGTGTGTATGTGTGTGTGTGTGTGTGCGCAGGTGTAACCTCATTCTAGGTCATCCTTTCCCAAAGTAGTCCCACAATTTCCTTTGAAGTTTCCTACTAGTTGTTATGTTGTATGTCTCTCAAGCTTGCATATCGGCAGTGATTATACTGCTGCGAGTGGTTAATATTCACCAACTATAATATGTCTGCAAAGCCAACTGTGCGGTGTAAACCTTCCAAAACCTTAGCCTCAGAGACAATTTTTTTACATAGCAGACAGTCAACTACTAATGCAAAGATCACATTCAAAGATTACATCAAAACATCAGGGGCAAAGTAGGCTTTCTGGAAACAGGGTGCAGCTTACCGACACTTAATTTTACATCTGTTGAACCTCTTCTATGATTTGGCTGTGGCTTGTGCCCCACGGCCCATGAGTCTGAAGCTTCATCCTCAACAGTGAGCTGATGCTGAGGGGTGGTGTGGAACCGTATGAGGGCAGGCCTAAGGCAAAGCTATGGGGTCACTGGGGCAGCCCCACTAGAAGAGATGTGGGACCCTGCTTACTATCCAGACAGCAGGTCGTCACACAAGAGGTTACAGGTTGATACAGGTTGTTAAACCTCCCTCTGGTGAATGGCTTCCGGTCTCCCCAGGAAGTCTCTTCTTTTGGCACACAAGCCTGCCATGAAGCCATCCCCTGGGACGTGGTACCGCAGTGCCCTCGCCAGAACCAGATTCATCTTTAGCTTCAAACTGAGCTAGAAAAGAATCCATTCTCTGAAGTTACCCAACCTCAGTAAGAGGAAGAAGAATAATAGAAACACATTAAGACAACTTAGTTGAAATTATTCAACAACTGGGATACGCAACATTTTAAAAACGTGATTTCTTGCCTCATTTGAATCAGATGTGGTAACAATAAGGCCCACACTCCTCCATACTAGGTACCGGCCAGAACAGGCTGGCCCCATCCCCTCTCCCCTTTATGTGATGATAATATTGTCCTCATAAAGGTTTAAGTTTACAACACCTGTGCTTTTTAATTGTAGGGAAGCCATTTGATACGAGGTCGACTCTTCAGACAAATGTCTGTCCAAACAATTTTTTACTCTTGATGACAGGCACAATGTACCCCAGCAGGTCCCCAGAGCACGTTCATCTCATTAACCAAAACTTTACTTCCACTGACTAGTAGCTCCCATTCTTCTCTTCCCAGCCCCTCGCCCTGTTATTCCATTCTTTGATTCTTTAAATCTGACCATTTTTAGATACCTCATATAAGTGGAACCACAGTATTTTTCCTTCTGTGCCTGGCTTACCTTACATGGCGTAATAATATCCTTACAGTGCGTTCATATGGTACTGTATTGCAAAATTTCCTCCTTTCTCAGGCTGAGTAGTGCTCCATTGTATATGTACATAGATAAATGATAGATAGATAATTTTTTATCCTCTCATCTGTTGGTTATCATTTCAATGTTTCTACATCTTCACTATTATGAAGAAAGCCATAGTAAACTTGAGAGTTCCAATATTTCTTCAATAAATTTATTTCAAATGTTTTGAATAAATATCTAGCAGTGGAACTGTTGATCATATGGCGATTCTATTTTTAGTCTTTAAGGAACCTCCACGCCGTTTTCCATAGCAGCTGCACCATATTACATTCCCCCAAGAGTGTAAAACTATTTTTATATAATCTCTTAGGAAGAAATATGAACACCGATGCCTAAGTGAGACCACGTCCCTCACAGGTGGTCTGCAGCCCAGGCCCGGCACAGATCAGGCATCTAGTAACATACAATGGACCAAGTGACCTAAAGACAAAGCACGGAGGGGAAACTGGACACTCGTGTTTCGCTTTTGGGTTCCTTGGCCACGTGGCACCAGGGAACAATGTCCTATTATCCCTCATGGCTCCACACCATGTGGTGCACTACAGGTCCTGCGTATAGCACACAGGACAGAATGCTCTCACTAGTGGCATCCCCCAGCACTCAAGTATTTTTACTTAGCACAAGCTTTTTCTGGTGACAAGAGATGCCAAAGGGTTTGAGACTGTTACTTCCATCTATTACAGGCAGCAAGTGGCATTTGCCATGACACAGAAAACTAAAGGAAGGATTCCAAGAACTGTCCTTCCAGCCATTCAGGCCACCCAATTCCCCAGTTTTACCAATCTTTTATATTATGGGTTCCCAGAGCCTAGTGCAAAAAAGCATAATTGTGCATGCATGTGTATGCTAACACACACACACTCACATGAGCTGCGACAGAATACTTGAGATAGTAAAGTAGTAGATGGCACAGAAACAGGCTCCACGGTTCTCTGCTTAAGGCTTTTCAACCAAGAAGTTTTAAGGTTAAAAAAAATGACACGTCAACTGTATAGAATACAAACCAGGAATTTGTTAGGTGACATCTCCGTAGATGCAGTGAACATCAAATTAAAACAACGTATCTCCAGAGACTGACTTCCTCATCAGCAAACAGATAGCACTAGGGATTCTCAAATATTTGAGTGAGGAAAAAATAGCAGACTGGCTTTTCCCTAAAGAAATTTTACTCAAGTACCGAGGGCATAGCTAAGCAGTTAAAGCACTTGCCTAGCAAGCTCAAGGATCTGGGTTTAATTCCCCAGCATCACATGAGCTGGGCATGATAGCCCACACCTGAAGGTTTAGTACTTGGGAGGCTGAGGCAGGAGAACTGCCATGAGTTCAAGGCCAGCCTAAACTACATAATAAGTTCAGGACCAGTGTGGACTACAGAGCAAGATTCTGTCTCAGAGGAAAAGAAGAAGAAGAAGAAGAAGGAGGAGGAGGAGGAGGAGGAGTAGGAGGAGGAGGAGGAGGAGGATGAAGAGGAAGAAGAGGAAGAGGAAGAAGAGATCCTACTCAGAACCATATTATGTATATAAAACAAGAGCTGGCCTGATCTTGAGAAGCATAGAGCCTTTCCTCTTGACACCCAATAGCTATTCCTCAGGAAAACTGAAGCTTAGCAGCACTAAACGGTCTCAGAGCTGCTTCTAGCCCCAGCCTCCCCAGATTCCCTAAGCTGAACTTGTTTGTGTACACCCACACTCTAATAAAGGGGAGGGTGCAGCCACAGAGTGACACCATGCAGCTGCTGCAGCCCAGTGGCATCAAGTGGCTGCTTATGGAAAGTGTTCGAGTCTGCAGGTTCTTGCTCAATGGAGGACATCTTTCAGCCCAGGAATCTTGGTGCCAGCAGCAGCAGATCACAAACCTGCCACCAGCAGAGCATGGCAACCAGGAAGAGCTCAGAAACAGGACTCTCGGGGAGAACTAATGAGAGATCACAGCCCAGGATGGACCACATAAGAAGACAACACGTCACGCACAGTATTTATTTTATCAAAGCTTTTCTGTCCTTATCAGTGCCGCTCACATCGTCACCTGTTGTCTGTGAACACTAAGGTAATGGAAGGGGGACGCCACAGCCCATACGTCATGTTCCATTGGCCGCACCGCAACCTGAGCCCTGCCGCTGGAGTCTAGACAGATGAGCCGGGCTTTCATTGTCATAGGAAAATTTCGCCCTCCGTTTACTCAGCCATGTGTAGGTCAAAGGTCAGCTGAGCATATGACATTAACATCAATAGACTAATAATCTTTTCTATAAATGGAAAAATTACTCTTGGAATATCACCAAGTACATCCTTCTAACAGCAGCTTGGACAAGCAAACAATGGGTAGCTTGAATACATTCTTTTTGAGAACACACTTGAATAGAAACTTTAAATATAAAACTATCTTCAAGTTGAAATAGACTTTGCATAAAATATTCATTCCACATTCTCAAACATATTATAAATGCAAAGTGAAATATTTTTAAGTAATTGTATTCTAGATACTCCTTCTTGCACTCAGAAATGCTGGGGGGGAGGGTTGAGATCCCATTTAATCAGAAGAAAAGGAAAATGTGAATTTTTGTTAAAAATGCTGGAGTGTGGTTTTTAGCTATTATTTAAAATATGCTTTGTTTAAGCTCTAAAAATGAAAGAAAATGTAAACTGGGCTGTATAGTATAGGGCACTAATAATCAACACAATTTAACTGCAAATGTTGCAACTCAAGTAACCACAGATAACCTCACATAGAAACTGTGCTGTTTTCTTCACGTCACTGATCTGCGTGCCTGCTTCAGAAGAACTGCTTTTGATTCACCTTGGAAAACACCACACTTTGAAAGAATAACAAGTAAATTGTGTCGTTAATGATTAAAAGAAAATAAGGAAATTTTGGCACTGCTCCCTGACTTTGAAGTATAATTGCAAATACCTTAAAAAGTAATGACATTAGTTTTATGACAACTTCCGGGCAGTTATCCCTTCCTCTCTTTGCTCCTAGTTTAATTTGATCACTTCTTTAGTCTCCACTCAAAAGTATGTGATACAACTTTTGAAAAGTTGCCCAAGATAAATTCGTATGCTGTGATATTCGAGGTTATCGATACGCTGAACATCCCTAGGTATGTGGCATGGAGTTTGGAGATAGTCTGTGCAATCAGCAGACTGGAAGCATCGTGCCAGGGCTCTCACCTATCGCCTGCTGAATCTGCCTTCCAGCCTCTGTGGCCTGTAATAGCATTAAAGTTCCCCGTTGGTGGTACTTGCTACGAAAGGAAACTTCCAAACTCACAAAAAGTGAAAGTGTGCATTTTCTCCAGAAACAAATGTTCTGCCCTCCTGGAGTCACCTGGATGAAAAGTTGCATGTGTGTCCTGCACACGTGGCCACCAGGATAGCATGAAACCAGGGAATAGTCGCATCCAGAGCACTTGGTTGAACTTAATAGTTTGAATTAATTTGTTCCAGCTGGTCATTTTTCCTTGGGAAATATCCTGGTTCTCAATCATTATTTTCTAAATCTTGGAACAGATGATCTCTCAGAATCTTTGAGCTGTCAGTACATGGAGGTCTTAATATGATTGCTTGGGAAACATTGCCAAAATTCCCCAGATCTAGGAAAAATCTCTGTTTTCTCCTCCAGTCTCGCTGGCACCAACAAAGATTCACAGCAAATTTCATCACTCTCACTCGGTATCTCCAAAAGAAACTCATAGCCAGTCTAACAATAACTTGTTCCTGGAGGATTCTGTTGTTATTGTTGTTTTTGCTTTGTTTCGGTTTTTGCCAAAAAATTGGTCACATGATACTATTCCCAACAATATGTATAACTTTTTTTAATCAGGCCATGTGTAACAAGTACTTCCTTCACACAAAGTAATGTCAGAGAAGTTCATGAATCGGTAACACTTCTGACGACTGACTTGCAAGAATCCATTTGGGGAGAATGCATAAGCCTACAGAAAAGATTAGGAAGGTTTAATAACAAACAAGTTAAGACTTTACGAAGATGCCTGAATATAAACTAAACTTTTTAGATCAGAAAACAGTTTCTATTTTGTAATTTTAAATATACCTACTATAATTAACATTAAAAATAGAATTCTTTTGCTCTTGGTGTCTTGTCAAGAAAATCTTTGCCTATCCCTATGTCTTTTAGAAATTTGCCTAATTTGTCTTCTAGAAGGTTTAGTGTTTCATTTTTAATGTTTAGGTCTCTGATCCATTTTGATTTGATTTTGGTGCATGGTGATAGGTGTGTGACTAGATTCATTCTTCTGCATGTGGATGTCCAGTTTTCCCTGCACTATTTGTAGAACAGGCTGCCCTTTTTCCATTGTATGCATTTGGCCCCTTTGTCGAAGATTAAGTAATTGAGGGTGTTTGGGTTTGTCTCTGCATCTTCAATTCTGTTCCACTGGTCTGTCTGTCTATTTTTGTGCCAGTACCAAATTGTTCTTACAACTATGGCTTTATAGTATAGCCTGATGTCTGGAACTGTAATGCCTCCTGCCTTGGTCCTTTTGCTCAGGATTCCTTTGGCTATTCTTGGTCTCTTTTGGTTCCATATGAATTTAAGAATTGTTGTTACAAGTTCTTTGAAGAAACGTGCAGGTATTTTGACCAAAATGCCATCAACAGACCAGTGGATACACAAACTGTGGTATTTATACACAATGGAATACTATGCGTCAATAAAGTCCAACAGCGTGGAGGCTTTTATAGGCAAATGGAAGAAACTTGAGAATATCATGCTTAGTGAAGTAAGTCAGAAGCAGAAGGTGAAACATCAAATGGTCTCTCTGATATGAGAGACCCAGATCACAACTCCTTTGGAACTTAAGACGAAAGACAAAGGGAAAGAGGGGGGTAAGGTGGGTGAGGAGGGAGGGAGGGATGGGTAGGGGGAGGGACAAAAGGAGAGTGGGAAAGCCCTTGTCACTTTGACAAGATACGAATGTGCACAAAATGCCCAACCTCATTGTAAACCTTGAATTTTGCACGTATATGTATCAATAAAATGTGGGGGGGAAAGAATAATTTCTTTTTCCTCAAGATTGTCAACAGCATCAACCAGCGGGTTCTTTTATGAATGCAGCTTAAGTGCTCTGAGGTGGAGCTTAAGAATAAAGTGAAGACTGATTTCTAGGAAACCAAAAACTAGTTTAGAAAAGTATACAAATAACAGCTTCCCTGAGATACACCCCATGAAGAAACACCACGGAGCACATCCATCCTATTCCAACCTCATTCATTTATTCTCATGGGTTAAATCTGTTCTAATGCAATACCATCTTGCCCAGATCCAGAAAATAAACCAGGCTTGATTCATATAAATCTCTTAATTTTTATTTCTACACATTTATTTGTGTGTCAAATAAGCATTCACTGTTTGCCTCCTTTCCTAAATGCTTCCTCACCACAATTCCCACCTTTGCCCTACAGTGAACCCCAACACAGACTCCTCAACTCCCCTAATCCCTTGCAGGGGAAGAGCCACTGCTCCTGAAGGGGGAAGGCAGCCCCACCATCACCAGTGGGAAGATGGGCCTCCTGCAAGGTCCACACGACAGTAGGCTCATGCTCTTCAAAAACACACCTGGGTCAGTCCTCCCAAGCAGGGAGGTCTGGCCCCCGGACGTGACAGGTCTGCCAAGGGGGTGAGGAGGCCAGGAAAATGCTCTCAGTAAATGGTAAGGAATCTTCCTTGAGCCCCAGAATAAGCCCAGGGCTGATTAGCGACTTTGGTCTTGGGCCAGCTGACTGCCACAGAACAGGCTGAGGCCGACTGTCACCTGCATGCCCTGCAGGAGGTGGGAGACTGCTCTGTTCACTGCGGGCATTTTTAGAGACACTGTAGCCAAGAGGTAAAGCATCAAAATATCTTCCTAAAAATAGAAGGTGCTCCTGCCAAGGATAAATCCATCCAAGCCCTGCTGCAGTGCTGGGGCTCTAGACAGTTGTTGGAAGCATCTGCCTGCATCTCAAAGAGGAATATCAATCCTGAAGGGTGTGAGTGCTCTGGTGAGTCAGCCTATGACAGGAGCATACAAGTTAATTATAGTTATCAGAGATTATTCTATATTAGCACAGCAGCAAACATTAGCCGGGTCTTTAGTGCTTCTATTAACTGGTGAAGTAGCAGCCTTATGTAGTAGTATGCTTACGCAAGACCAGTGAAGCTTGCCAAAAAGATTTTTTTTTTCAAAATCAGTGAATAAGGTTGGTTGATCTTTTTCTATATCTGTTGTCTAAAGCTCTAACAAAGCCTTGGCTAAAAGAAAAGAATATGATCATGGTTGTAATTTGGAAACTGAAAAGGGACACAATGTCCCACAACTAAAAAGACTCAGTGGAAACCTTTGTACCCAAGTATCACACAACAGTAATCAGAGCCTGAAATGGAAGGTTTAATTCTGAACCCATGACAACGTTTGCCATTATGATTTAAAAATAAAGATAGAAACTGTACAGTAGAGAAAGTGTAAGAGAATTTCAAGTCAAGTCACCAGCCTCTGACAATGTCACAATGGGACAATGATGGAAGTCAAGGTTCACTTTCATAGAAAAAAAATTTCATTGTTGGAAGGGCCGTGAGAGTCAGGGGGTGCTTCCTGTCTCCCACCCACCACCCCCAACCTTACTTTGAGAGAACTTAAGTGTGAAGATGCAGAGGAATGCCGTGTCACTTAGCCAGTTGGTGGCAAAGCACAGATCAGAACCCAGGTCTGCTGGCTCCGGTCTGGCTTGCCAATCTGCAAGCATCAGACATGCTACCAATACTTCCAAACTTTTTTGTTTTCTTTTCTTTTTTCTTTTCTCTTTTTTCTTTTTCTTTTTTTTTTTTTTTTTTTTTTTTTTTTTTTTTTTTTTTTTTTTTTTTTTTTTTTTTTTTTTTTTTTTTTTTTTTTTTTTTTTTTTTTTGGACTGGAGAATGAACCCAGGGCTTCACAAATTTAGGCAAGTGCTCTACCACTGAGTTTTACTCCTAGCCACTGTTAAGAACTCCTTACAAACAAAACTCCTGTAAAATGTTTCAAAAACCCAGGTTTAATCCCTTATCGACAACAAATGCATTAGCAGTTCTGTTACCCCACTGAATAATGTGGACAGTTAATTATGTTATACTCATAGTTCACACAGATAAGAAAATGGAATACTGCTACCAAAAGAATTTTGCTCACAAACATTCAAGATTAAGGTGAAGCTAAAATTCACTCTGAATAGATAAAATTCCACTGTTCTTCATATTTTAGCTTAAAAACATAAGAGAAATTTCAAAAAGTGCAACCACATGGCAGGCACTAAAATCAAGGTGGTATAAACCAAGAAAATAAGTTTGGGTGAGTAAGGAATGCACCCCAGATTTTTCCTAAGCCTACTCTAGTGTAGCCCAAAATCAGACAATAAAGCTGTATCCCACTGATCCCAACTCAAATCAACCCAGAAAACAAAAGGAAGAGTGCCAGGTCATCTCCCCACATGTAATACTACCCAAACGACAGAACTGCCCAAGCAGATGGGTCAGAAACGCTAAAAGGAGTGCATTTGCCAGAAATGGGCCATGGTTCAGATTCTAACCAAAATTATAAAGCAAATCACAACATGGAATTGTAAACCTGGTATTCGCTGTCATCTGATGCCACCATCGCTGTGGCATAGAGAATCATACTTAAGACCAGAATATTACTGTTGTAGATTCCATGCAAACACTAATCTGACTGTGAGCCTGAGAAGCCTTCATGATACAAAATCCATGAAGTTGGCTTTGATTCTCCACCCACCTTCCATTCCAAAGGCCTCTTTCCTCCCCAGGGACAGTGCAATTCCTGGGGGTCTCCACCTTCACCTCCATCCAGGTTTTTCAGATCCCGTGCTAGGGCTCTGCTCCCAAGTCTGCCATGGTTTTCAGCCCGGCATAGCATCATCCTTACCCTCTCAACTTAGCTTTTCGTGTCCTGCCTGCAGCAATCCCTCACCTGTGGAAGGATGGTGACAGACAAACCGGCACTGTCCTGTTAATGACTGAAGGTGATATGATGCTGGGTTGACAGTATCCTAAAAGATAGAAAAAGTGGCAAATTCTCCTGGGACATGCCCAGGTACTTTCCAATAATTGTCAACTCTCATAAATCAGAATACAGGAAGAAAAGCCCATGTCCCAAAACTCAAGAAGGCAAGGTCATATAAATCCTTAGCCAGGCTAAAAGAGAAAGTGTGTTGGCAGAGAGGGAAGAAGCTGGTCATTTGACCTCCCGTGTCTGTGTCTGAGGACCCAGCAAAGGGCCGAGCTCCTTTCATCAGAGGGCTGAGAAGCAAAGCTTCAAAGCCAAACACGTCAATGTGAACATGAGTCCACCATGACTCACCACTGGCGGGACCTTGGCCAAACTGCATAACTTCCTTAAATTCCAACTTCCTCATCTCTACTCCACAGGATTACTTTGAAGATCACATGAACATAATAAATATAAAGAGCTTTACATAGTGCCATGCGAAAGTGGGTGCTCGACAGTGTTAAATCATTACTGTTATGGTTTTTTAACACTGGCCATCATCGCCTCACAGCCGCCCGGGCACTCTCCGTTTCGCCCTGCTTCTTTTGTGGTCTCCTTGTGCCATCCCAGAAGGAGATCATCACGTGCCAATGCGCTCATTTTAGTGGTCCCTTCTGCCTCTTGCTGGCTATGCGAGGTTACTTAGCCATCCTGTGCTTCGTTGATTTCCCATCTGAAAACGGGAGTAACAGCGTCTACCTCCTAGGTTTCCAGCAGAGACAAAATACAACAGAACCTGTGTAACGCTTCCCGCTCAGCGTGGCACAAAGTGCAGGAATGCTCGGTAAGCAACAGCTGTCGTTAGCAGCACCAGTACTCCGCCACAAGTGAGGGGGCCTCAAGTGACTCATCAATCTGCCCCCAGTCCCATCGTGACCCGAACACCATCCATCAACTCTCAGCTCAAACGCTGTCTCATGGGGAAGCCGGCGGCCTAGGCCCTTGCCCTTTGGAGCAAGTCCCCACATGGCACTTTGTTTATTTACTTCGTTGCAACTGCCACAATCTGTAGTTGACGCCGAGGTTAGGCTTACATGTTTATTTTCTTTCTCTCCGTTCTGAAAGGTGATCTCTCTGAGTGGGAAGGGCTCCTTATCTGTCTTGTTTATCATAGAGCAGCATTTGGCTAACGGAAGATATTAACAAAGGATCAGAGGAATGAAAGAAAAATAGAAGATGCAGATAAAGAGCTATTTCTGGATCCTTAAATTTTTAACTACAGGGTACAACTCACAAGGATAAGAACTATTTCCATGTAACACCCCATCATACCTATACCCAGTAGAGTAAACTGGTGGTAACATTTAAGTA
Source organism: Ctenodactylus gundi (assembly GCA_004027205.1). Lineage (NCBI taxonomy): Eukaryota > Metazoa > Chordata > Mammalia > Rodentia > Ctenodactylidae > Ctenodactylus > Ctenodactylus gundi. The sequence continues at coordinate 110,797 of PVKB01003336.1, read as the reverse complement.
AATGCATGTGTGAATTCTATGCTGTTGAGGATCACACTTTAATGTACCCTCTTTAATGTACCTGCCTCACAAGGTGGCATTTATAATTCAGTCTCTTCTCAGGGTAAATGAGATGACCCAGTTGAAAAGATAAGAAATAAGTCTTTTGCAAGTGAGGCAAGGTGCATTCAAAGGCTTACAGAAGCCCAAGAACCCTAACCAATTTGGGAGGACCCAGAGAGGAGATAACTGGGACATACAGGACCACAGTTTATTTTTTAATTTCACGAGAAAAGGGGTGTCTTAATTACTTTTTCATTGCTATGACACCTGACATGCACAGGTTAAGGAAGGAAAAGTTTGTTTTCATGTTACAATTTTGGAGGGTCACAGTCCATTCAGGGGTGGCCGGCCACAGTGGTAGCACATGGCAGAGTCAGAGGTGGAGGCAGCCCCTCACAGCATGGCAAACAGAAAGTCAAGTCAAGTCCAGTCCAGTCAAGTCCCAGAAGAAAGGCAGGAAGCACCTTGTATATTCTTCCAGGCCCATTCAAGTGATCCACACCTTCAGAGTACGGCCTCAGTACTCCACCCCTTCCAGGCATGGTTCCAATCCACCATACACCTTAACCCAACCCACAGGCTTGTGATCCAATTCACATGCCTGCAATCTACAATCTGCCACAAGTCTGTCTTCCACCACACCCCCTCCAGACCAGGCCCCAATCTCCCAAAAGCACATCGTTTGTTAGACAATTCACAATATCCAAATGCGTGAGACTTTGGGGGGATGTTCCAGACACAAATTATAATAAGGGGGAAAGGCTGTTCCCTCGGGCCAGAAAGCTAGAACTAAGCAGGTTGCCCTGTATATTGAGACACACTAGGCTACAGTCGATATCCTCAGTAGCTCAAGGAACCAGGCTTCCCTGGTACAACTTTTGTAGGGGCTAAGTATTTTAGAAATCTTCGAAAGAGGCAAAGATTATTAGGAGTCCACTAGAGTCCTAGTAACCCCTGCCTTCTACCCAGTAATTTTTGTTTTTATTTTGGTTGTTATTGCTTTGTCAGACAGTTGTGTTCAGGTCCAAGCCTACTATGAAGATGAAGTACACTCTTTAGAGCAGTCAGGATGAGGAGAGGGGCATGAAAAAGCACTGGATGAACATGAGGAAAGCTTGAGTGCCTATTCGTCACAGTAGACTTCATGACCTTAATCCACACAATTATCATAATTACACATTGATTATAGTCCCATGGCATGTGTTTTTCTATATGTGGGGGGCGGGGGGAAGCAAGAAAAATTCCTCTCAAGTGCAAAAAGGAAAAGAAAACGTGTCACGATTTTGAATGTTGGAGCTCTTCCGTGGGACCAGCTGACAGAGGCCCAGATGAACAAGTTCCGGAGAAACCGGTTAAAAGCGTAAGTGAGAGAACAAAATAACTTCAAAAATTCCACCTCTACGTTTTTAGCACGTTTCCAAGAGCGGGATGAAAGCAGAAGATAAGGACTCAGGATGGATATTAAGAATTATATAAAGAAAAGCTGGCAGTTTGGGAAGAGAGAAGTTAAGTTCTTCATTAGAAAAGGGAACCGTCAGTTAAATTAGTATTTATCTCACTTTTGCTGGAGGTAGGATACTGCTCTATGCAATCGAACGACTGAAAAAGAGGCTTTCTTTCATACACTAAATAACCTCAAGCTAATTAGCACTCGTGTTCACTTCCAAAACTGTATCATACTATGGTGCAAAATATGTAAAAGTATGTCACGTTCCACAATTGGAAAGTCCCCGATCAGCTCCAAGAATTCTGTTGCCACCCTACCTCAATGCTTTCACTTACCAGAGAAAAATCATTTTTAAAAAATCATATTCAGGCTTATTTCTGCCTAGTCATTTTGTTTTATTTTGTACACTCACTGAAAATTGGCGCCATAACTGTAAAAGGAAGAGGGTAGACCTTCTCGCTCTGTAGTCTTCCAGGAGCTTAAAGACATTTAACCCACATAAGATAAGGGAGATGGACAATGCTGAAAGTTTGCCTGGTCGATGTGAGATGTTGGCAAAAACCCACTGTGTTCTTCTGGATTTTTAAGAGGTGAGCTCATGTATTTAGGGCAGGATTTAACTCTCACTTCTGTCCCCTGAAGGGTTCTTCCATTCATGGAGTTCCTTCTAAAATCAAGATAGCGGGTGGGTTTGGGCAACAGTGCTTAAGAATGCAACAGGGTGAAAGTGGGTAGTCCTGGATAAGCAGCTTGCCAAGTGTTCTCCAGATTAGGTCTCACACTGGTTGAGTCTGGCTAGAGGAGACATTAGGTTAAAATAGGTCAGTGCAGACAACTTTACAACCTTGCGTGTAGCCCAAAAATATCAGTTTCTTTGCTGGATGTTCAGTAAGTGACGGGGGGGAGGCAAGTGGACCTGCTGCTCTTTGTGTGACCTTAATCAACAAAGAACTGGCTAAAGACATAGAGGTGACAGAGAGGTTGGAGAAGGCCCACCATGTTATCCTCAAGTAGGAGAAAAACAAAGGACAGTGGAGCAGATACTTCCATGTGCTTCTGGATTCCAGACAGGATGCTTAAACTCAGAGGAAAGCGATTATGGAAGACAGAAACTATAAAAAGAAACACATCTCAAGAAATTCTAAAAATTACAATCACTGCTTTAAAAAAAAAATCTTGATGAGGAGGAAGTGGATTAGAGGCTGCATTGGCCCAGGCTGCTTGCTGATGAGCTCCAATTTTAGAAGAACACACCAGCTGATTCCGGTGAGTGGTTCCAGTTCACCTACATGAGTATGAACTCCGTCCACACCTGACACCACAAAGGGGTTAAGGACTGTTACTTATCACTCATTTCCTATGTACTGGGGCAAAACACTAAACACTCTGCATGCATCATTTAATTCTCGTTGTGACTCTACAAAATACCATTATCTCCAGTCTCAAAGTAAGACAGGTCACGGAGATAGTGCTCAGCAGGCTGAGGTCCTCAACCATGGGTCCACATTGTTCTTTTAAACAGCCTAGGAGAAAGATGGGAAGACAACCCAAGATCCACAGCGACTGCAGCAGCGATGAGAAGCAGGACTTACTCTTACTGGCCAGTCCCCCCTCCCCATGGTTCATGTCTACATACCTAATCTGCAAATAAACCCACCTAACCCCCACATCCCTACATATTTTACCCAGGAAAACAGATAAAACAACCTACCCAAAGAATACAGGGAGAATTTCAAACCTATAATCTTTGATTGGGTTTTTTTTTGGCGGGGGTGGGGTGCGGTGTTATTGTTGTTGCTGCTGTGGTTGTTTTGTTTTACACAATACTGGAAATTAAACCCAAGGGCCTTCACGTTGAGATACATCCCCAGAACTTCTTCTTTAAGAAGGGCTGTCACTAAATTGCCCAGTCTGGGCTCAAGTCTGCAACCCTTCTGCCTCAGCCTCCCACAGGGTAAGGATTCCAAGCACACACAACTACACAAGCATGACCAACTGAAGCTCATGTTCCTAAGCAGGAACATATGATATTTTGCAGAAAATGGGAGTCTTGGCCAATTCCTCTTCACCTTCAATTAATCGTTCAACAAGGATTTGCTGAGAGGCCACACCTTTCCAAGCAATGGGGACACCCCCATGAGCCAAATAACAGACAACTAAAAACCCTTGTTCTTGTGGAGTTTAAATTTTTATAGGAAAGTCAGGGTGAAAGAAAAGGTATTATACATCATGCTGATGTTAAATAGTGCTAAGAGAAACTAAAATGAAGATTAGAGTAGAGAGGAAAGCAGAAAGTAGGTGAAATTTTAGGTAGGGTGTTTACAAATATTTTCAGAGCCTCTTAGAATGAGAACTTGGAGGGTATGAGGGCAGTACCCATGAGGACATTTGGACAAAGAGCCTTTGGAACATAGGAACAGCCAATGCAAAGGTCCTGAGAGGTAGCCTGCTAGTGAGATCAAGGATAGGAAAAGTGGTGAAAGAGGAGGCCAGGGAATAACTTGGGTAACAACACGTATAGGTTTTGTGGGCAGACTTAAGACACTGACTTTTATCTGAGTTACCTGAGAAGCCATTGCAGTGTGGTAAGTAGGGGACTGACATGACATGCCCTATTCTTTAAAAAAAAAAAAACTACTCTGGCTGCTGTGTAGAAACAGACTGAAATGGAACAAGGGTCAAAGCAGAAATATTCAATGGAAGGCAATGGTTTGAAAGAAATGATGTGCGAAGAAGTGATGAGGGATCAGATTGTGGACATAGTTGAAAGGCAGAATAAATAGGATTTGATCAGATGAGAAGGAGAAATGACCCTAAAGTTGGGGATCCAACCAACTAAAAGAATGGAAGAGTTATAGTATGATTTGGGAAGGCCAGGAAGGTAGCAGGTTGTCTTGGGAGAAGGGATGTATATCAGGTGTCCAATTTGATGTTGTTCATTTTATGAAGTTGATTTTTCCTCATTTTATTGATATGTATAAGTGCAGATTTTAAGGTTTACATTGGTTTTTGGCATTTTGTGCACATACGTATCGAGTCAAGGTAACAAGACCTTCCTCGCTTTCCTTTCAATCCACCCCATACCCACTCAGACAACCCACCCTCTTCCCCCGTTCCCTTTATTTTTCACTTTAAGTTCTGTGAGCTAATTGTGACCTGGGATCTGGGTTTCTCATATCAGAGAAACCATTCGATATTCCACCTTCTGCTTCTGACTCACTTCACTAAACATGATGGTTTCAAGTTTCCTCCATTTGCTTACAAAAGCCTCCAAGCTGTCAGACTTCATAGATGCATAGTACTCCATGATGTTTATTTTATACCCAAGTGGGGATGGTGAAGAGGCAATTGGAGCAGTAAGTACAAATATGAAGTTTTAGGGAGTTGACTGCACCAAAGACAAGAAATGGGGGAATCATCAACATGTGATCATTACTGAGAGATATGACACTGGATAAGATTGCATAGAGAGAAATAGAAGAGAAGGGGCCCAGGGCCTGACATTTGGGCGCTCCAGGGCTTCAAAGTTAGAGATGATGAAGAACCAGTAGAGAAGTCATTTTGAGAATGTGATGTCCCAGAAGATAAGAAAAAAAAAAGTTTTCCAGGAGGCAAAATCAATCGACTAGGCCAAATACCTCCAGTATGCCAAGGAGAGGAAGACTGATCATTTGATCACTGGATTTGACAAAGTGAGTGTCACTGGTGACTTTAACAAGAAAAGTAGTAGTGGAGTCAGAATGTGAAAACGTGATCACAGTTATAGAAACCTCATACACAGGAGACATACTCAGTAATGTTTCCAATGAAAGGCGGTAGAAACGCAGCAGTGACTAAAGAGTTGGGAGGAGGGAAGCAAAGGGCAAGTGTTCTCTGGAGGACTCTTGTTTAAGATGAAGGAACTAGTGGTTACATCCCGGCAGGAATGACTGAGTGGAAAGATCATTGTTTGGCAATAGGACAGCGGAGAGAATTCCTCAGAAAGGGTGATGAGATACAGTGCCCGAGTGGAGGTGTAAGAGCGATGATGGGATTGGATTTGGAAGTTCCCTTAAAACTATACTCTGGTCTACTTTCCTATTTTACAATTTAATATCTTTTCCACATTAAAAAAAAAAAAGATTTGGAAGTTCAATTTTTTTTCTTTCCTTTATAGATAAAGTGGCTTTTTCCAGGACTCTGGCCCAGCTGCAGTGGCTGAGCATGCAGGGAGGACAGCTTCTCCCAAACCAGCCACTGACCTTTGTAAACACATTCTACTGTCACCCCACGATAGAACATGAAAAGATGAGCCTTAGGATCATGGTAGCTGGTCCAGAGATTAAAGGAGTCTCCAGAGCTCTGACCTACGGGGACAACCCACCACCCCGAAACCAGCAACGGGCTTTTGGTAAACACGTTAAGCAGCAAGAGTCTGTCAGAAGCTGGTTTTCTTCCTGTTAAGGTTTGAATGTGGAATTTCTCTCCCACAAAAACCTCATGTATTTATATGTTGTGGACTCTGTAGACGTCAAGTGCTATCAGGCAGTGGGGCCTGGATGGGGGGCCAATTATAGGCACATGGCAGGTAACGGGCAAGAGATGAATTAAAGTGTGAGGTGTGTTACTGGACGTGTGGGCTAGCAGGATGTATGCTCTTGTCCTGGCTGCTTCCTGAGGCCTTGACCCTTCCTCCTGTGATGCCAGGAGTAGCTGTTCTCTGTCAGCCCCTTCCTGCCATTCCAACCACCAGTGAGTGGACTGAGACCTTCTGAAACCATGAGCTAAAATAAATCTTTCCTCCCTTAAGTTATGGGTATTGGGTATTTTGTCCCAGAAACAAGAAAGTGACTGACACACTTCCACAAAGAAATCTTGAAAACATGGGACATTAAGATGGCTGAGTGATCTTAAAAATGCTGAAAATGGGCATTATCTATGTTCTTCCCCACTTCTGTGTCCTACTATGAAAGGACCTTGCATACCTGTCCTTGAGGCAAGTAAGGCGCCTCCATTTCCTCAAGGATAACTTTGAATAAATCCTTTATCTATATATTTACCATAGTAAGTGGCCTCCTTTGAGTTGGTCAAGGACAAACAAATGAACCTGCGTGACTGGTTAGAGGGAACATTAGCCATAGGGAAGGTGTGGTGCATGGGCACAGGTGCAGGAGCAAGGGGAAGTATGCTGAGAACTTCTGAGACATCTGTTGTAACGTCTCAGATTTCTTCAGTAAAGTAGAAAGCTAGGTATATTTCTTCGGTAAAGTAGAAAGCTAAGCTGAGTAAGGAAAGAGGTGTTAAAGTCTTGAAGAGAAAGAAGAAATAAAATCGACTAGGAAGATAGAAAACTGTATTTAATAAGAAAATATAGCACAGTCGAAGGACAGAATTATCGCCCACTAAAGGCTAGTGATCATGAATTTCATGCAAGAATGGACAGCAGAATGGAGTGTTTTTCCTTAGCCATGTTCAATAGCAGAGGAATAAGCACATAGAAAAAAATAGTAGATTTAAGCCAGGGCTAGAATTTAGCGAAGAGAGCACATCAAATCAAGGAGGATGCGAGAGAGTGAAGATGTATGCAAACCCAAGCACCCGCAGCTACCTGATCTTTGATAAAGGAGCCAAAAGCATACACTGGAAAAAGGACAGACTCTTCAACAAATGGTGCTGGGAAAGTTGGATCTCCACGTGCAGAAGAAAGAATCTAGACACACACCTGTCACCGTGCACCAAAATCAAATCAAAGTGGATCAAAGGCCTACATATTAAAAATGAAATACTGAAGCTTCTGGAAAACAAATTAGACAAATATCTAAGAGGTATAGATGTAGACAAGGACTTTCTTTGTAAAACACCCAAAGCAAAAGAAATACCCCCAGAATTAACAAATGGGATTATTTCAAATTAAAAAGTTTCTACTTGGCAAAGGAAATTATCAACAGAGTGAAGGTAGAACCAACAAAATGGGAAAAGATATTCACCATTTATACCTCAGATAGGAGGTTAATAACTAGGATATAAAAGAAACTGAAGGATAACAGACTCCTCAAAATCAAAGATTCAACTGAAAAATGGGCAACGAAAATAAATAGGCAGTTTTCAGATGAAGAAGTTCAAATGGCCAATAAATTTATGAAAAGATGTTCAACATCCTTAGCCATTAGGAAAATGCTAATCTAAACATCATCACAAAGATACAATCTAACCCCAAAAAAGAATGGCACTCATCAAGAACCTGAATAGCAATCAGTGCTGGTGAGGTTGTTGGGGGGGGGGGGGGGGGGGGGGGGGGGGGGGGGGGGGGGGGGGGGGAAGGAACCCTCTTTCACTGCTGGTGGGGATGCAAACTGGTACAGCCATTATGGAAAGCAGTATGGAAGTTCCTCAAAAGGCTGAAAATAAATATGCCTGCTGATTCAGCAATACTTCTAGAAATTTTTCCAGAAGAGTTAAAATCATCATATAACAAAGATACATGTGTACCCACATGCATAGAAGCACAACTAACAATAGATGAAATGTGGAATACACCAAAATACCCATCCACAGACCAATGGATACATAAATTGTGGTATTTATTCACAATGGAATCCTACTCATCTATAAAGACAGGTAGGTTTGAGGCTTTTGTAGGTAAATGAACCCAACTTGAGACGATCAGGCTCAGTGAAATGGGTCACACGAGGAAGGTCAAATATCAAATGGTTTCTCTAATATGAGAAACCCAAAATGCAGTCATTTCATGTCATAGACCTAAATGGGGGAGCAGTGGGAACTCGTGGGAGAGGGAGGGTATGGGGGGGGGGCGAAAAGGGAGAGGGGAAAGATTTGCAATTTTGATGTGATACATATGGGCACAAAATACTCAAGTTCAACATAAACATTATGTATCGCATATACACATATCAATAAAATGGGGGAAAGGACGTGCACAAACAAATGATAATAATGACTCATAAGAATTTAAGCTGGGTAAAAATGTAAGTGAGTTCACGGTGAAGTTAGTAGGCAAGAGTGCAAATGTGGTAGAATAAATGCACTGAAGAAGGGCCTTCACATACACTTGTGACATGCGAGGACTGCCCACACTGCCCAGCTGAAAGGGTGAGTCCTGAAATCTAGTCTCTGCCCCAAACCATGATTCCTGGTATGGGGTTCCATGACCTTTTCCTGATTCATTCACCCACAGCAGTCAAAATACCAGAGAGTACAGATACGGATTGAGGGTCCTAGTTGGGACAGAAGGATTGTTGGAGTCAAGCTCCTGCAGAAAGTGGCTGCTAAAGATTAAAAAAAGTATTCAGGGTGCTAAAGTTTAAATTTAAGATTTAGGGACAGTTCAAATCAAGAAAAAGCACAAAGCCTAGTGGGGTATGACCAACCATGAGAGGGAGTTGCTGAGATAGGATGGGGAAGTTATAGGATTAAAGAACGTCAAAAGCTATATGCTAATTGCCAGCAATTGAGAAAGAAAAAATGAGAAAGGATGACAGTGAGTCATGAACTAAAATCTTCAGGGAACCAGGGAAAGTGGCCTAAGGTGTGTTAACTGACTGCAATAAGCAAGGGAAGATTCATGGTGCCTAGGCCACTGGCAAAGATTCAAAGTTAAGTGAGTTTAGCGAGGAAAGAAAGTCTAGAGATAGAAGTAAGGAGCATAAGACTTCCTCTAACTCACTTCCAAGTCCAACAGTATGGAAAGAAGGGGAACAAAAACCTCTTGAGAGAGTTTCAAGGAGACCAGTATGCTGGAAAGAACAGATAGTGAAGAAAGGATTCAGTGGAACATTGAGGATTGAAGCGAGTATGCTGACAAGTGACCTTAATTTTCAAAAATCAGTGAAACCCTTTATGAAAGAAAAGTACAAGGTCATGGAGGAATTAGAGGCTGGCCGTGAAGATGACACAATCCTAAAACGCATATGATGATAAGAATAGTCCTGGTGGTCCCAAGGTGGCTGAGTAGGTAGAAATAGGTAAGTGTTAGGAAGAGGGTGGTCCTTATAGGACCCTAGAAACTTTTATAGCACTCTTAACTTCCACTGATGGGCACCTCCACGTCATCAGAGTGTGGTTCGACTCCTTTGACCATCTGACCTCTGTCTAACAGGCTCAAGAGAGCTTCCTGCAATGCCAGAAATGTTCTATGTCTACACTATCCAATGTGGTAGCTATAGGCTGCATGGAGACAGACAAGATCTAAGCCCAACATGTTTGACTATTTTCTTAATCACTACTAATAAGAAAACTACTTATTTGTCCCCCAAAGAAAAAATTTCTTTCAAAAATGGGAAGCATACCAAACAGAATTAACCATATAAAACAGACCAGAAATCCAAGGGAGCCAGCGCTTAGACCCTGTGAATGAACTGAATCTACAATTCTAGAGAAATTATCAGAGGTGATAATTAGAAATGGGCATGTATCATCATAAATCTGAAGCTTAACAAAGTTCCAAAACAGATTATTACAGAACCGATTCCTGACATCTATAAAAGAACGTGCTCCAGAACCCAGCACTGGCTCATTAAGACACAGGGACCTTTCTGTAGACCATTTTGCAACCTCTCCAGCAAATGCCTCTGCTGATGTTGCATGTTTACTTCCCCCTGACTATGAACACCTGTCCCAGAAATGGCCTGGAGTCCACAAGAGCCGTCCCCTCCTGGAAGCAAAGAACTACACGTTTAAAAAAAAAAAAAAAAGTAGTTTAGAATAATTCAGTCAGTTAATGCCACATGAAGTAATTTCCCTTCCTATCACTGCGTGCCTGCATGTGACACCAGGGAGAGAAGGGAGAAAATAAAAGCCAGCTATTCCGAGTGTTTCATTGAGACAGATGAAAACACAGTTTTTCCTCCTTTCCCCGTGGGTTTACTACTGCCCCAGTGGGGGTCATATGGGCACTGCACCCAGGGCACTCACCCTCCCAGGTACTGCAGCTTTTTAACAAACACAGATGCAAAAGACAGAAAGAGAACAAGCGATAGAATTTTGAAATCTTCTGTTAATAAGCCACAGGAGGGGAAAAAAAGCTTTATTTTCTAATTCTTTAAGAGAACAAATATTTTTCCTCATGGCCATCTGAGGACGGTTTATGCATTAAATCACCTCTTCCTCTCAAATGGGGATCTCCCATTATAAAGATCTGGTGATGGCCATCTGCTGGGGTTAACATGGCTTCTCCATTGCTGACCACAGGTGAACATAGCTTAATGAGTCAATAAGGAGTAACCTCCAGGAGCTAAGTCCCAGAGAGGGGACTCCAGGAAGCGTCTCTCTGCTGTCGATGGCAGTGTCATGTGACAGCCAAGGTCTTCTGACTTCAGGAGTTAGCCAGGCACTCTCTTCCCATCATTCCTTGCAGGCTAACACCATGGACTGAAAAGCAGCAACAATTCATATGTTCCGCTGCTCTGAAAAAGGCACCAATTATCATTTTCAGTGTCACGCTGTGGTCAATTCCTTTGTGAAATTCTCTCAGCATAACTGAAATCATAGCTACCTTGAACTGAGAACTTACCAGGTTAAGAATCACACTGAGGCGGGGTGGGGGGAAAAAAAGAATCGCCCTAAGCACTTCAGATGAGCTTTCTCCTCTAGCCCTTCGTGCCGTCTGATATTCTCGACATCATCCAGATGATAAGCAAATTGAGACTTGGCCAAAGGTTTCAGGATGACCTTACCCACGTGGGCAAATGGTGACGCGAAGGGGAGCTGGATCTGGAATCTCTTAATTATTATCATACTAGTAGATAAACTAGTTGAGGGCAACAATCAACCTCCCCAGTAGGAGCAGCAAAATTATTTTTAAGTGGCTGGGGATATAGGTCAGCGTGGAAGCACTGGAGAGTCACTCTGTAGTACTGCAAAAAAAAAAAAAAAAAAACTATCTGACTTGTAAGTCTGAGCCTCGCTCAGCTCTTATGGAGTCCTTCAGTCCTACACCCAAATTAATGATATAATTTGCATCTGTTGCTAGGCTAATTTAGTAAGCTACAGGAAGTCATGGTTGCTCTCAGTTGCTGCTTTAAAAAAGCCTTCAGGTTCATTTCAAGATCACTGCCAATTCATTGGGAATTTTTCAAAATAGAAAAAATGAAGGATAGAAAAATATTGTAACCATGATCATGAAATTTCAGTTTAACCTTTGTCAGACTTTGTGCTATCTGATAAACAGGATGGAGAAATTAAATATCATATTAAACAGACTTGTACTGAACGTTTGCCAATTGTCCAGCATCGCGATAAGCCTTTCAAGAAACTACCTTAGCTCAACGACCTCAACACTTAATAGTAGCTCTTTCTCCACTGTACATGTGACGAAACTGAGGTTCACAGTCATTACATAACTATCCAGTGTCGCCTGCTTTTTACCAAAGAGATCAAAACTGCGTGCTATGGGTTGAAAGTTTATGTCACATCACAATTTATACGTTGAAGCCTGAATGCTCAGTGTGATTATATTTGGAGATGGGTCATCTGAAGGTAAGTAGGTCATCAGGGCGAGTCCCCCCAGATGAGATTAGTGCTTTCCTGAGAAGAGGCACAGAAGAAGGCATGCAAAAAAAGGCGACAAAGTCTCCCTCTCCTCCCCTTCTTTCCTCTAAGTGAGAAAACAAGAGGGAGGCTATCTACAAGTGAGGAAGGGGGTTCTCATAGGACATGGCACCTTGATCTTGGACCACCCAGTTTCCAGAACTGTAAGGCACAAGTTTTGTTGCTTAGTCCTTCAATCCATGGCACAATGGTATAGGAACTCAAACACTATGCAGTTACTACAGACAGTGACTCATAGGAAAAAAAATCGGCTAGCTGAATCCCAGAGTGAAAGTGTTGGCACATGGGTATGAATGTCAGAGAGAAAACTGTAATGGAGCCCGGGGTGTGCTGTTCTTGTCATATCTTATTCAGCATTGCAGATGCTACAAATACCTCTAATTGGCAAGTTCAAAATTATATCCAAGGATAGGTGAGCCGAAACTATTTAAATTGCTGCATGGAGATTTATAAAGTCAATTATATAACTGGTGTGGAAGAAAACTGGATGAATAATGGCTTGTTTAAATTCTCCTTTAAACATTAATTCAGTTTTAGGCTCCATTAGTAGATGTAGCTCACAAAGGAAACTCTTATCCCACATGCAGAGTATTAAGATCAAATCTTTATACTATAGTTTAAGGAGAATTTTAGCCTGAGATTTTTCTCCAGCAAAACAATCAGAAAGGCAAAAGGATGCAGAAGCCATTTCATGTAATTTGAATGATTTCAACATGGGAGGAATAAGTCTGAAAAGGAAAAAAATTCAGTACAAAAATGTTCACCCCCTCTTATAAATAGAGGGATTTTTGTAAAACTAAAGACTATCTGCTAAAAGCTGACTGGGTAGATTTCCTGTCTGGTAAGGCACACTAGTGAGGGCCTTGTGGCAGCCTCGCCCACTGAGCAACAGAATCAGCCAGGAAATATACATCAGCTCAGAAGCTGACTAGGCAGCTCTTAAGGTTCAGTATCCAAAGAATCCTGGACTTAGTGGAAGGCTGCATTTTTATGAATACTCAGTCCTTCTCATTCTGATGACTGTCTAGCTGCCGAGAGTCAGTCTCAGAAAAAAAAAAAAAAAGGCTCTTTTCACAGGCTCAAAGGAACCCCTTCCCCAAGGCAGCTTCTCCCAGACCAGATGGCTTACGCCCTCAGAAGCCAAGCATAAGAGGAGAAGACCACCACTTCTAACTCCCTAACCACCCCCATCGCACAGTTCTGTGTTAACCCCTAGCTGAAGGGCAGGTTGGAAACTCACCAAAAGCCATGGATTCCAAGAGCAAGTCCCCAAAGCCCCCAAAAGGACTGAGGTTGGACAGTCCTTGCACGAGGAACTGCGGACGCATGGAACACGGTCAATGAACAGGTGAGTGGCAGAGCCTTACTGGTAAAGAGAGCCCGCGTTAGGGAGGAGCACTTGCATTGGAAAGAGCAAATAAATGGATGTCCCGTGGCCCAGGCGGTGTCCCGAATCCCTGACATACGTTAACTCTTCATTCTCCCAACAACTTTGTGGAGTACAAAAACAAAACCAAGAAAGTCTGACAACTTTCCCAAAACAGCACGGCATGTAATGGCAAAGCTAGAACTAGAATTCAGGCAACCCTACCGAGTTGCCGCAACCCAGAGAGCTCCTAACCACACTTTTCATTGTCTACCGAGATGTGAACACATGCTTCCATCCCTTTCTCTGACAGGCAGTGTCTGATACCAAGCACATTGCACAAGATGTAGCTGTTGAATGCAATTAGAACTCTAAGTTATTTGAAGTGTGTTTAGACTAACCAAGGCATTCAGAACTGGAGATACCCAGATACATTCCCAGGCTCTAGTTTAATCCCCAGCATAAAATCTGCTTGCCCTCCACATTCCACTTTGTCTTTGCGGTTTTTATTTTATTGGCATGTTGTTGTTAATTAGCTTGGGATACGCAGTCATCTATTTGGGCCTATGCAAACGAAAGAAAAATGTTGAGACCTTAATTTCCAGCTGCCTGTGGGTGATTCATTTTCAGCGTTTAAAAATAAAATAAATACTTGTCAACCGGTACCTTAATAAAGTTAACTTCTTTTACCAGAAAGTACAGAATTTGCTCAGTATTTATTCAACGGTCAAGTCTTTCTTTGAGAACCGGTTTAACTCTCAAGATAGAGTAGTTAGGGGGCTTTAAATGAAAGATCCAAATTAAGAACATCTCAAGCTGTAAAATGCTCAGAGTTAACAAGGCTTGAAGACTGTACTAGGAAGATGAGGCACTAGAAGAACTCAGCCCTCTGTCCAGCTGGGGTAGGGCCTGAGCTCTTGCAAGACAGGATTATTACAGCCTCAGTAGATCAGCCAACGGATGTCCCGAGGAGCAGGACCAGATGGGCCCTAGCCCTCACTGTCCATCCAGCTGGCTCGTGGTTGCAACAAGGCAAATTCCACCAGTTGAGTGAACCCCAGCAGATGTGGTGGCCTGGGGGCTCCATCCCACAAATGCATCAGGCAGCCAGCCAGTTCTGAGCTGCTGTTTTTCTGTGTGATGAATCAGCTCCAGCCCTCGAAGGGAGGTGTGTCCGTATGGTCAAGGGCTCAAGGCTGCATTACCCTCTCACACAGCCATCCCATTTCAAACTTCACCAAGAAAGCCCACTGTTGGCCAGGCACTGCTCTGGACACCCAGAACTCAATAATGGACAAATAAGACAAAGTTCCTGTTCTTCTAAAAGTCACATTTTTAATCAGCCCTAAAGAAACACTCAAAAATATCTCCCCAAATTTACATATGGTATTATTATTATAATAGCAAAATATTAGAAATAATCTAAAGAACCAACAGTGGTAGCCTGGTTAACTAAATTTCCAGCACATCCCTGGGCATGGTGGCACATTCTTGTAAACCCAACACTCTGAGAGACTGAGGCAACAGGATCCCAAGTTCAAGCCCCACCTGGATAACTTAATGACTTTGTGAGGCCCTGTCTTAAGAAAATTGAAATCTTGTAAAAACAGTTGGGCATGTAGTTCAAGGTAAATACTGGATTCGCTCCCCAGTATTGAAAGAAAAAATACAGTTCACCCACTCAAAGTCAGGTAAATAACCATACTTTAAATCATGATAAATACAAATACCTAATTATTTAGGATTGTTCTGATACATTAAATGGGAAAATATTACAAGGCAACAAAGTATGCCTGCAAAGTGTTGAACATATATGCACATTTATGCATATAAATACAAGCTCAAAGAATACACACCAATCCATTAATCACACTGATTTTTGGATACTAGATTTAGTGATGGCATTATATGCTTTGTACTGTCTATAAAATTCACCTTTTGCCAAACTTCAACAATAAATGCACAACTCAGTCAAATTCCAACCAGGAAAACAATCTACCTCAGGCAACTCAATGTTAGAAATTTAGTAGGGGGGAGGGCATATGAAGGTGACGCCTTCTCTGTTTGGCCTAAAGCTGCCACTCATTTTAAGTGTGGCTTAAAGGTTTCTATGTACATAGTAAACTGAAATAACCTACGTTTATATGTAAACAGATGGTAACCTACTCTTGTGACAAGTAGTTGACTATCAGCCAATCACAAGGTATCAACTGCTCCAACTATGTCCAATAAGACAGTCACAAGCTGCAGCTAACTGGAGTATCTCCATGCCTCACTTCCCTTTTCTGTATATCGTTTCCTTTTCTCCCACAATAAATATAGTTGGCACGTGTCACATGATGTGGAGGATTCCAAACCATTCTGGTCCAGATGACTACTGGATTCTAAAATCACAAATAAAACCAATGAAGATCTGTAATTTTGTCTTTCAACAGAGGGACCAGAAAATCGAGCAATTAGGGGCACCAAGAAGCAAGGACCTGGAAGTGGAGGGAACAGGGGTAAGGAGTGGCCAGAGCCACTCAGTTGAATAAGCAAGTGGCTTACAGAAAGACTTGAGCAGAAGAATCACAGAATTTTTCTTACGTTTTCAAAGGAGGTGAGGACAGACTCGGGAGGAGCGTGCTGAGAAGCCCTGGCCCCTTTTGGAACAGCACTTGAAGCAAAGAGGAAGAGACATCTCGATCCTGCTGCGCTACCTGCAGTGGTGGGCAAGTTGAGCCTGAGGCCACTGGGCAAGGGTTCCTGAGTGCCATCTGAAGGGAAAGCCACCTGAAATGCTCAACAGCCCAACGGCAGAGATCTGAGAGCAGAAACACAGGTGTCTGCAGCAGCAGTAGCTCTTTAACCGAAAAAAAAAATGGATTTTGTAAAGGAAAGAGAAAAATAAAACATACTTTCAAATGCTTTCTTCCTTTCTCTTGCAGTTCGAGCACTTAATGCCCAATGAAAGCCTGGAGTGCCTGTCACACAGAGGCATGAACACTGGTAGGAGGTGAATGGTGTTCAGGAGAAAAAAACGCATAATCTAGGCCTCTCTTCTCCCCACCTTACCAGGCACTCTCAGCTCAGTGCCCTCAGCCACCCAGGACTCCCAAGATGGCACCGCGTGGGCACCCTCCCCTTGCTCCTCCGCACGCATTCCCAGCCTGAACCCTACCTGCTCCCGGAGTTTCTCCACAGGTCCCACCTGCTGTCGGAAAGTAGATGCTACCTTGAGGGATTTAGTGTTGAGTTGGAAGGAAAGGCACATTCAAATCAACAGACTAGCTACTTTAACCATCCCACCGGCCTTGGGTTTAGAGATGTATAGATCCTTGTATGTTTAAACAATTTTTAGCAAACTCTCAGAATTTCCCCAACACTGTACTTGGAAAAGGAAGCACCAAAAAAAAAAAAACAAAATCAGGTCCTTTTCTCTAGAGAGAAGATATAAAGATAAAAGATTTTCTGGTTATACAAGACAAACACATTGGAGCATCCTTGTAATCTGTCACCAAACCTTTCTGGCTCAGCCTTCGAGATAGGCTCAGTCTGGCCACTACGCCCAGACTCCCCGAAGCAGTTCTCCCAAGCAGCTGTTATCCATCTCCTGCCATCGCAACAGCCTCTGACTAGTCTCCCTGCTGTCACACCTGCTCCTGCCTTCCCTCCCCCATGTCTGTTGTCAACACAGCAGTCACGGATCCTTTTAAAACATAAGAAAAATCAGGTCACTCCTGCTCAAGTCTTTCCAATGATCTCCCCCCTTGCATAGAACAAAAGCCAATCCCCATAATGAGGTTCTCTACCTGTCATATCTCATTACCAGTTACTCACCTGGGTCCTCGGAGATCCCAGATCTGCCTTTGCCCCAGAGCCTTTGCAGGTGCTGCTGTCCTTGTCTGCAGTATTCTTCCCCCAAATACCAGCAGGACTCACCTTCTTCACGTTTTTCCTCAAAAATAAGTAGGATTTTCTTTATTCCTCCAAGACCATTCTTTTGTCTTCTTCTGTTTTATCTTTCTTCAGCCTTAATCACCTTCTAATATGCTGCATAACTTACTCTATTATTTTATTATCTGCATTCTCCCACTAGAATAGGTAAACTCCATAGCAGGTGAGATTTTTGTCTGTTCTGAACATGAATGCACCTGAGGCTCTGCAAAGAGTGGCTAGCCCACAGTGAGTCCTTAATCCACATTTACTGAATGGAGTACTTGCAGAAAAATCATTTGGACAACAAGGCAGAACTGGTGAAGGGAAATTCCTGTGCCTGGCAGGTCACATGGGCAGGATCTTGTCACGAGACCTCTGAACCTCCTTCTTCACCCTCCCTAGGAAAGTTCACTCTTAAAATCCTTCCTTCTTTAGTCTTCCCCTTTCTAGCGGTTCTTTTTCCTTGACACTAAGACTTGCTCAACTATCCCCACCCTACTAGAAGAAAGAAAGGTCCTCAAACCCCTCATCTTCTCCAGCTACCTTCTGATGCTTGCGAAGTCCTAGTTCACCCCATGTCTCCCACTTATTTGTTAGCCTCTGCAAGTTCATTTTCACACCAGGAAGCCCCTGGAATGGCTCTCGTATATGTGTGGCCAAATCCTGTGGACGTTAGTCAGCCCTTTACTCACCTGACCATCCTCTTTCATTCAACTTTCGTCGACCCTTGTTGCTGCATTGAACCACCCACCACTGCCTCTCTAACTCTGCTCCCCTGGCGCGCCCTCCCATCCTCTGCGCACCTCATCCCCTCCTCTGGCTCGCACTTCAAGCACAGGTACCGCCACTTTCAGTCCTTGTTCTTATCTCTTCCCACCTCCCTCCCACGCTTGTGCTTGCTGATCTTGTCCGTCCTGTGACTTCAATTATAATCTGTATCCTGGTGATGCCCAAGTCTTGTCTCCTCAACCTAGGTCTCTCACCTGGATTCACAGCGATATTCACTGACAGTTCACTTGAATCAAAAGCAGAAATTCTCTCTTACTAGCCTGTGTTCTAATGCTAGAGCAGCACTAAAACAATAATTGATGCAGAGTGAATGTTTGTAGAACAGACAGATGAGTCAGCTAATGAGTGAATGAATGAGTGAGTTATGGTTCAACATGAACACTCGTTCAAGCTTTTACGGTGCACAGAGCACCATCACAGCTTGCTCTCAGCTGTCTCCCACATCAACCTTGCAGGGTAGGCAAGGCAGATACGATTTCTCCACTTTCTAAAAGGGACAGTCAAGTTCAAATATATAAAGTACTTCCTTCAGGATATTAGGCTGATAAATGAAAAAGCCTAACCTTCTCTACAAGCAACATCAAATTGCTCCTAGAGGAGTT
The DNA here is from genome assembly GCA_004027205.1 of Ctenodactylus gundi. Classification (NCBI taxonomy): domain Eukaryota; kingdom Metazoa; phylum Chordata; class Mammalia; order Rodentia; family Ctenodactylidae; genus Ctenodactylus; species Ctenodactylus gundi. The sequence continues at coordinate 92,088 of PVKB01003336.1, read as the reverse complement.
AGAGGTGAAGGGGCCTAGGCCTGGGAAGAGTAGCACTAGGAGTGGCAGGTGAAGCGTTCTGAACTCCAGGACAGGGTATTCACCGTCCTACAGCTACCAGAGTGGCCCCGAAGACTAGAAGAGACTAACACTCATAAATATCTTCTCCAGCTTCCTCACTGAGTGAATTAGGAATTGTTTTCAGCTGCTAGTAAAGAAAACCTGGAAAGTAGTCTCATTAGTCTAAGGAAGCTCAGAATGAAAACGCCTGAAGGTATAGGAAGTTGATTCGATTTTATAAAGCCAAATGACTATGATAGTGGGCGTGAGAGGGGCTGGGGAGGGTGCAGGACAGTGCAGGAGAAGGGATATACATATTAATAAAAAAAGGAAGAAAAGAATTCTGAATAAGCTGTCCCAAGAGTCCTCCTTGGCATGCACACCTAAAATCCCTGCCACCCCTGAGTGGCACTAGGACTGGAAATACAGAGGATCTTGTCCTATGATTAGGTTGCATTATAGGACAAAGGTGAAGGGATTTCGCAGATGTAAACCCCCAAAGAGGTTTGACTTTCACATATTTGAGAGCTTGTTTGAAGGTTCTAGCAGGGGAGCGCAGCTACTCGTACACCCTTGACCGCGGAACGGTCCTCATCTAGCGGGGAAGGTCGTCCTCTTGGACCAAGCACGCAGCTTCAGGGCACACACGGAGTGGTGAGGGAGGAAGGGGACACCCACCAGATCAGCCGAATGAACCCTGGCGATCAATGGGGTGACAGATGTCGCAGCCAGATCGCCCTCACATCCTTTCACATATTTGAAAAGGAGTTTATTCTGGTTGGACTTGATAATCAGGGTGTGGTCTCATTCTAAAGGAAGAGAATCCTCAGAAAGTCTCTGGCCTTTAAGAAGAATGCTCCCAGGTGGAGTAGAAGTATTTCCACGCATCATGGGAATGACTTTTCCTCAGGAGATGTGAACACCAACATCTATTCACCCCAGACAGAGCACAGCAGACTGGCCAAAGTAACCATTCCCCTAAGTCCAAGTGGGTGAATCAATGAGTTTACTGGGGTTACTTACAGGAGTGTGGCTGAGGAGTTACCTAGAGAAGCATGGATGCAGACAAAGGATGCAAAGAACTGAGGTGTTCGGCCAAGACTGGGAAATTCGGTGCTAGGAGAGCTGGAGGGGAAATGCAACTCATCAGTCTCGGCCAGCAGGAGGCAAGAGTCATGTAACCAGGCTAAGGCAATCCAGAATCAACTGGAAATCGTGCAAGGGTTGGGAGATTGAGGGTAACAGGGATGACCTGGGAACTGTTCACTTATAGAATCAGAAATAATATGTGTGCGTAATTTCTGCGGTTTGGATCTGGAGTGTCCCCCAAAAGCATCTGGATGTGGTGAGATAGCTTTGGAACCATGTGCTGTTGGAAGGTCGGGCCTGGCTGCAAGGGGCCCGCTGGGAGGGGCAGATGCTTGCTTGGGGTTTGACCTGGAGGAACTGTGTAAACTTGTGGAGACGTGACAAGGAGGGTGCTGTAGGGCGCAAGGCAGAGCTTTCAGGTGTGCGTTATTGACCTGGAACCAAGAAGTAAAGGAGGGGCACCAGCCCTGGCGGGGGGGGGGGGGGGGGGAGCGGGCAACTGGCAGCTTAAATTGAGTAAAAGAAGAAACGTTATTACAGCCCTTCCTGGGAACAGTCCCACCTTAAATTCAACTGCTTCCTTCCTGCCTTCCTTAGCTTCCCCTCTGCCATGCCATGAAGAGCTTTCCTCCTGCTAGACCCCTGGCATGTGCCTCCACCACTGCTGGCCACCCATGAAGGGACTGTGTGAGACCTTCTGAAACAGTGAGCTCAAATAAATCTTTCCTCCCTTAAGTTGTGGATGTCAGTCATTCTGTCCTAGCAACGAGAGAGTAGCTATGACAGTAACAAATAATTAATTCCTCTGTGGGGTGAAATATTTCACAAGTGGAAGTTGGTTTTCATTTTCTCATCTATGCAATTACAGAATAGCATTTCCATCACCACAAGTGAGAACTTTGGATGAGTTTCTACATTCATTTATATTTCCTGGTCTTTGGTGATCTTGTAACGCCACATCTTTTAACTCGAGGTATTTCCTTCAGAAAGTAAATTCCTTTGCTATGAGAAAATCTGCCTTGGGCCATGTGAAAGAATTAGATGATGCTGCCTTCACATGAATCTGGTATTGTATGCTGTGGTTTTCAAAAATTAAATGGCCAAATTATGTCTCTCTGCTCTATCTCTATAAAAATAATTATACGTGTACACATTGCTTCCTAGAAACAAATAAGAAAGTATTACATGGAAAACGAAGTCGCAAAGACTGATAAAATCAGCACTTTTAATAATGATGTTACCAGCTCCCTCAAACAGAACAAAAATTAAGAGAAAGAAAACCAGGGAGGGGTTAGGAATGCGGACTCTGAAATGAGAGAACCTAGATTTGATCTTCATCCCACTGCTTAGGTCAGAAACATGGCCCATTATTCAACTTCTCTAAACCTCAAGATTTTTAATACAAAAATGGAGACAACAGCAGGTCAAAATAAAGAACCAATGAAATAATGTATCCCAAGCCCTCCACACCATATCTGGTAAAATAAACATTTACTATCATTCAGAGAGCTGCTTCAAGCTTTTTTTTTCTAAATCTCTTCTGTGCTAACCTATAATTCTAATCAGCTTGTTTCCTTCTACTAAATCCACCAGACAGCTGTATGTATTGCTGGAACCAGAAAGCATCTAATAAACAAGGAGAAAGTCGAAGACTTTCCACAGTGGTGTTGAAAAACAAGCCCACTTGAGAATCAGTGACCTGCTCCGAACTTTCCACTTTATAGAAAAGCAAACTGAGGCCTAGAAACTAGGGTCACAAACCCAGTGCCAGGATCTGCTACAGACAAACATGGCTTAGAGTCGAGACTAGACTAAGAGGTCTTGACTCTGATTGCACAATGTTGGCGTGTCTTTAGGCTGCCTTATGGAATTCAACAGGCATTTCCTGAAAAACCACAGTAGGGGGCATGGAGGAGAAAAAGATGGTGACCTTGCCAAGAATGGCATTGCAACTCCATCAGGAAAACAGGATTTGGCGGTGTTGTGAATGCTCAAAGGCATGCCAACAATGTGCTAAGGAGTCATAAGTGCTGCTTCTAAGTCGTGAAACATTCGTGGAAAAAGGAGGAATTTCTATAAGGCTATGGATCAGAGGTGAGCCATTCTGGGCAGAGCACGTCATTTGAGCAAAGGCCCAGTGGTTAAAAAAGAGAACGTGGACACACAATTGCAAAAGAGCTTACAATCTTTCTGAACAAAAGAGCAGATGAACAACAGAGCTAAAATATCTGGGTTCAGGAAACGCCAATAGTCCAAAGCATAGTACGGAGCTGCAGAGAGGAGAAAACTTCCTCTAATCTCTTACCAAGTTACTGCCGAACATCTGCCTTTTGTCTAGGGCTGACTCTGAAAGATTGAATGCCAGAGAGAGAAGCAGCAAAAAGAGGTCGTGTGGGGAATTTCACTCTGACGACACTCAGGGGATGAAGAAGCACATATCCCAGTCCTTGGAAAAATGGAAACAAACCGGAATATGGGCAGCCTGTCTACTCGAAAGCTGAGGAATTCGGGGCAGGGGGATTGAGCCACCTACTCTCATTATATTTGTTACTACATGGTAAAGTTCCAATGCTCTTAAGTCTCTGTTCTGCTTTAGAATTCCAAATAGCAGCAACTATAACCTCCCATCACAACATAAAGCTATTGAGCGAACTGATAACTGAGATAATTGTTTCTATTTCCTTTACATCTTTCTTACACATTAAAAATAGGTTTGGAGTAAATGAACCATACCATCTTCTTCTGGCTAGTTATTGCTGTATAGTCAACTATCCCAACTATCCCGAAAGTTAATAGCACTAGACAATTTTTCAGTATAATCAGGGATTCTAGTTAGTTAGGGATTTGGAAAGCATACATCATAGATGGCATATCTCTTCTTCATGTCATCTGGGGCCTGACCTGGACACATTCAAAAGTTGGAGGGTAGAATCTTTGAGAGGCATCTTCATACCCTGCTGGCTGAGGCTGGCTGTCCTCTGAGAGCTCAGCGATGCAGGCAGCTAGCAGCCCTACACACAGCACCTCCATATGGGCCAAGGGGGCTTCCTCAGTGCCACGTGCAAGTCTCCCAAGAAAGTAACATAGAACAAAAAGGTCACCAATATGCAAAGGATGGAAATATAGACCCTAATGACACACGTAGTAAGATCACGTTGTAAGAGCACAAGAGAAGAGATACCGCTGCAGCCATCTTTAGCACAGGCAACTTGCCATACATTCTGAAGATTATCCTGTGTCCACCATCCACTTACATGTCTGAAACTTTCACCAAAAAATGTATTCTGTGGTGGTGAAGTGTACGTTAGCAGGAATTTCTTGTGAAAAGAAATAAAATAGCCAGGCCTGGTAGCACAGGCCTATAACCCTGCAATCTGGATCACGGAGACAGAGAATCCCAAATGAAGTCCAGTCTGGGAAACTTCGTGAAAATCTTTCTCAAAATCAAATATAAAAATGATCTGGGTACATCGTTCAGTGTGAATACCTTGGGGTTAATCTCCAGTATCACCAAAAATAAAATAAAAATACTATTTAAACCGCATTTTGCAATTTGTAAGTCCCCTTCCTGGCTGCATTGGTCAGCTTTAAGTTGCTGGGGGGGAAAAAACCAAAAACTACAACTTGAAGAAGGACAGGTTTATCTGTCTCATGGTTTCAGAGGATTCAGTCATGGTCATCTGGCGCCATGGCAGAGAAGTCATGATGGAAGGTCATCATGGAGGCAAATTGTTCAACTCACAGCAACCAGGAAGCAGAGAGCAAAGGAAAACGGAAAGGACAGAGTGCAGATACAGTCTCCCAAGTCACGCTCCGTGACCCACACAGACCTACCCAGAATGTGCTTTACTAATTTCCCGAGTGTCTCTGAAACCAGCAAAGTGGGCAATAAATATTAACCATCACGATGGTATTCACACTATAGTATTCACATAAACGATTCACTCATATCATCCTGCAGGTGAAAGACCCAAAATTCAGGTAAGTTTTATCAGTTAAACAGAGACACTTGAAAAGTGAAAGGTAGACTCAGAAACTGAATGCAGAATTTTGGGCTCTAAATCCTCTTTTAGAACCTGTAATGAAGCCTCTATTATTTTCAAGCATCCTTTCAAGTCAATGATATTGGGTTAATCCAGTAAGGAGGATAAATGCATACATCACAATCGATAAGAAAAACAAACAAATGAGCAAGTAATTCAAAAATCAGTCTAACAGAAATAATTTCAAAATCATTCTAATAGAAATTCCAGTCATTTATCAAAGCCCTAAGGAACTGGGACACCAGCTAGGTTAGATTTAGCCCAACACGGAAATCTCTTTAGGATATAAGCCTGATGAAACATCATAAGAGAAAACTCTGAAAGCCATCACTTACTGTAAAAATAGGGTAGAGTCTTGGTCAATGCTAAGACTAAATCTGCAGATAGAGGAGTTGAAGCGTAGCTCAGTGGTAGAACACTTAGCTAGTCCTAAGTATGATCCCCAGTACTGCAAAAATAAACATTTATAAATTGTTGATGTTTCCAAACTTTGCTTTACAAAGCTTGTGAGAGAGAAAGTTTTTATTCCTATTTTCCTTCTCAATCATAAAGATGCCACAATTTAAATAATTCACAGTTGTGATGAAGGTAAATTTCTCTAAAAGAACTAAATGTTCGTGGAACACTGAACAAGAGTTAGTTTCCTTTTCTAACTCTTGGGACAGTTTTGTTCTTTTTTTTTTTTTCAACAACACAACGCTACTGGGAACACTGTGTGCCTCCTGTGGACTGGTAACAATCTCTCACGCTCTCTCCCCAGTCCTGTTCTGATGTGTTTTCCTAGAGGACATTAGAACAAATGTCTGAAGAAAACAATTTTGGGCTGTCTTAGAATTAATTAAACCTTTCTTAGAAATTAATTCTCTGAATAGTAGTTTGCCTCAATGATACTGCATGATGGAAAGTTAGCAAATAATTGAAGATCTCACTGTTATCTTTAAAAAGGAAGAGTGAATTCCCGAGTTTTCAAATGCTCCAAGAAGTGGCTGAGCAGATGAACACTAAAAATCTTCAAGACCTAGTTAGACATAAATGATCATGGAAGAGTAAAAGAATAACTTTTAGATCTTTAAATACACTATTTTCCCCTAAAACCTTCTCTTTCCATGTCCTTTTGTTGCCATTAAAAGCTCTTCAGTGCAATGGGAGCTGAACAGTGGTCGTTTATACCATCTCAATATTTATAGGTCTGTCCCAGATAGGTACTGGAGCACAGAGCCAATTCATATTTCACATAATTCAATATGCTTCTTTTTGTTTCTTTGCAGAATAGAAAAATAGTAACTCCCAGGACTGTAATCTCCTTTTTTGAATAGGCCATTAATAATTTACGAGGGTGATTTTTTTTCTTCCAAAGGAAAAGAAATAAAACTTTGCACGAGTCCTCAAGGCTGGCTCTTTCAAAGCACTGATGTAAAAATTTATAAAATATTATGAAGAAGCAGAGCCAAGCCCAACCTCTCCTCTTGGCATCTTGGTCTTTTTTATACACTGCACTTACTTGTTTTTTCCATCACCTCTTCCCCCGGGGCCACCTAGGCTTCCTACTACTGCGCTCAGGAGAACCCTTTCCCAAATGCTTTCTAGGCTCAGATTCGACTCGTTGTCTTCTGCTTCTCCATCTCCGCCCCCTAGCCATGCTCCAAAGTCCAGAAAGAAACGCTTTCCTCAGCTGATGGAAGACCATTCTCCCAAGGCCAGGAGAGGTGGGCACTTGCCACGCAGCAGGTTGTTGGAGCAGAGCTTTGAAACGGCAAGCAGCAGCAGAGGGGAGTGGGAAGCAAAGCCCTGCCTCCTTTCATCTGTATATATTTACATGAATTACAAATTCTATAGAATATTAAAGACATGGGGTTTGGGCAATCCATGCCTATCCATGCCCCCAGCATTTTTGAGATCTTCATCCCTGTCCTGGGAGTCCACTGTCCCTCTTTCTACCCTGTCACCTGTGTTGGGGCCTTTTTATGCCATTATTTTTGTGAATCTAATAAGAAACAGATAGCTGTCTATAGTCAGTCTTTTGTACTTGATCTATTTCACTGAGCATTATTGGCTCAAGCTGGCCTCATGTTTGCTTAAATGCTTCATATCTGTCTTTTTTATAGCTGCATGATACAATAAAAACATCTCCTTTAACCATTTCTTTGTGATGGGCAGGTAGGTTATTTCCAAGATTTGGCTATTATGAATTGTGCTGCTATAAATATGGATACACATGTGTGTTTTTGGTGTGTTGACTTTATTTCTTTTGGGAATATCTCCAGTAAAGCAGAAGCTGGATAAAATGGGATTTCTATTCTCAACTTTCTAAAGAATCTCCCGAACGTTTTTCCACAATGGTTGAACCAGATTGCATTCCCACCAGCAGTAGAGCAGAGGTCCTTCTTTTTCACATGCTCGCCAACGATGTTGTTTTTTGAGTTTTTGTTGTAGGACATTCTTGCTGAGGTGAGGTGAAACCTCAGCACTGTTTTAATTGCATTTCTCTGATGGTCACTGATGGGGAACACTTTGTCATGTATTTGTTAGCCATTTGTATTTCTTCTGAGAAGCTTTTTATCATTTCAGCTGACCATTTCTTGACAGGGTAGTATATTTTAGAGGTTTTTCCCCACAATTTATTGATATGTATACATGCAAAATTCAAGGTTTACAATGGAGTTGGGCATTTTGTGCACATACGTATCTTGTCAAGGTGACAAGGGCTTTCCCACTCTCCTTTTGTCCCTCCCTCATCCCCCACCCTACTCCCCTCTTTCACTTTGTCTTTCATCTTAAGTCCCATAGGAGTTGTGATCTGGGTCTCTCATATCAGACAGACCATTCAATGTTTCACCTTCTGCTTCTGACTTACTTCACTAAGCATGATGTTCTCTAGTTTCTTCCATTTGCCTGCAAAAGCCTCTATGCTATTGGACTTTATTAATGCATAGTATTCCATTGTGTATAAATGCCATATTTTGTGTATCCACTGGTCTGTTGATGGGTATTTTGGTGCCTTCCGTATTTTTGCTATTGTTAGTTGTGCTGCTATGAACATGGGTATGCATATATCTCTGTTATGTGTTGTTTTGGTCTCTTTTGGATATATTCCCAGGAGGGGTGTCACTGAATCAAAGGGGATATTTATTTCTAGTCTTTTAAGAGTTCTCCATACTGTTTTCCAACGTGGTTGTATGAATTTACATTCCCACCAGCAGTACAGGAGGGTTCCTTTCTCCCCGCAGCCAGCCACACCAGCACTGATTATTTTTTGACTTGTTGATGTAGGCCATTCTCTCTGGGGTGAGATGGTATCTTAGCGTTGTTTTGATTTGCATTTCTCTTATGGCTAGAGATGTTGAACATCTTTTCATGTATCTGTTGGCCTTTTGCATTTCTTCATGAGTGAACTGTCTCTTCATTTCATTTGCATTACATTGAAGAAAGAAATTATAGGAGACACTGAAAAATGAAAAGGTATCCCCTGCTCTTGGATAGGCAAAATAAATATAGTCAAAATGACTATACTACCGAAACTGATATACAGATTCAATGCAATTCCTATCAAAATATCTGCAAGTTTCTTCAAAGAACTTGAAACAACAATCCTTAAATTCATATGGAACCAAAAGAGACCAAGAATAGCCAAAGCAATCCTGAGCAACAAGACCAAAGCAGGAGGCATTACAGTTCCAGACATCAGACTATACTATAAAGCCATAGTTGTAAAAACAATTTGGTACTGGCACAAAAATAGACAGATAGACCAGTGGAACAGAATTGAAGATGCAGAGACAAACCCAAACACCCTCAAATACTTAATCTTTGACAAAGGGGCCAAATGCATACAATGGAAAAAGGACAGCCTGTTCAACAAATGGTGCTGGGAAAACTGGACATCCACATGCACAAGAATGAATCTAGCCACACACCAATCACCATGCACCAAAATCAAATCAAAGTGGATCAAAGACTTGAACATTAAAAATGAAACACTAAACCTTCTAGAAGACAAAGTAGGCAAATTTCTAAAAGACAGGGGTAGGCAAAGACTTTCTTGACAAGTCACCAAGAGCAAAAGAAATTATCCCCATTATTAACAAGTGGGATCTTGTCAAACTAAAAAGTTTCTGTACGACAAAGGAAACTATCAGCATTGTAAAAAGAGATCCAACAGACTGGGAAAAAATGTTTACCACCAACATCTCAGATAAGAAGCTTATAACTAGAATATACAGGGAGCTGAAGAAAATTAAGCCTACCCAAAATAAAGAATGCTATTGAAAAATAGGGGGTTTTATTTTTATGCATTCTTTGCATTCTACATATTAAACCTTTGTCTGAAGTATTACTGGTGTAGGTCTTCTCACACTCTGTGGGTTGTCTCTTCACCTGGTTGAATCCCAGGCTTCAAAAGCAAATACTACAAAGCCACAGTGATTAAATCTACATGGTACTGGTACAAGAACAGACAGGAAGACCAATGGAACAGAACTGAAGATACTGAAACAAACCCAAACACTCTCAGTCACCTGATCTTTGACAAAAGGGCTGAAACAATCCATTGGAGAAAAGACAGAATTTTTCAAAAAATGGTGCTGGGAAAATTGGATTACCAAAGGCAGGAGAATAAAATTAGACTCATATCTATCACCACAGACTAAAATCAGATCAAAATAGACCAAAGAATTGGACATCAGAACAGAAACACTAAATCTACTGAAAGAAAAAAAATAGGTAAAACCCTGAGAGACATATGGACAGGAAAGGAGTCCCTGCCTCCTCTCAGATCATCATCAGCCTTAGAACCTACCCAGAATGGGCTGATGAGACGCAGAGCTTCGTTCAAAGGCTCACCTCCTGCATGGTGCTCCTCTGTGCCAGTGGTCTGATCCTTCCAAGGCCATGGACTGGTCTGCAGCCCAGGGATTGGGAACCTCTGCTCTAAGCCGTGGGGGGACTGCCCATCTCTATCCTCATCTCAACTTGCAGGTATAATGCAATGCTTACATTACTCTGGTTGAGTTTTAACTGGTAGATTTTTATCTATCTGTGTTTCTCAACAGATTACAAATTCGAATTCCTTGTGGAAGGAAGCCACATATATGTGTCTATATTATACATAGTACCACACATTCAAGTAAGATATTGCTCTTATTAATACCTAAAATAGCTGGTATTTGTTTCTCACATACTGTATTTCCATCTTGGTTAAACATTTCCTCCCGTATGTTGTGTGGGATATTGCATCCCGGTGAGAAAGTGACTAAGACACCCTATCATTTCCCTCTCAGGTATTTGTCCAAGAGGAATAAAAGTTATATGACGTAAAAGCTTATGCCTGAATGTTCATAGCACCTTTATTCACCATCACCCAATCCAAATGTCCTCCAATTGTGATACACACATGTGTGGGGTACCACTTAGTAAGAAAAGGGAACACGCTACTGACAGACGCACTCAACGTATAAATCCTAAACACATGACGCCAAGTGAAAACAGCCAGTCTCAAAAAGTTCCATAATGATAATTGTGGAATAATCAAATTCCATAATGATATCAATGACGTTTTGGAAAAGGCAAACTCATGGGAACAGAAAATAGATCAGTTTTTGCCTGGTAGGGAAGAAGCAGTGACTCCAAAGGAAAGTCTGAAGGACCGATGACATGATGAAACTGTTCTATGTTTGTCTACATCTGGCAGTTGACTGTGATTTGTCAAAAGTCATAGAACTATACGCCAAGAACAAATTTTATTCTGTGAATTTTTTAAAAAATTTAAACACTTTTTAATATACGTTCGTGGCTTCCCCCATCACTGATGTGAAGAAGGAAAAAAAAAAAAAAACACTTGCTTTAGGCCAATATTCAAGGTCCTTCCTTGTCCTGACCCTTCCCCGCCTCTCTGCATCTTCTCTTTCCTATGACTCACACGAGCCAAATCACCTGTGGTTCCCTAAATGCGTCTCACCTCTCTGCCACCTGTGCTCCTCCAGAACTGCCTCTCCCGCCTTCTTCAAGCTCTCCCCTCCCCGAGTGCCACTAGATACACCTGAAGCTCCAGCCAAGCTGAATGTCCCAGTTTCTCAAACTGGGCTGGATTATTTCAAGACTTCCAGCCTCAGGGTCTGCTGTGCTTGGAGTATTCTGGCTTCTCCTTCACCATCTTTCACAAAGTCTTCATAAACGGCCATTTGCCTTTTAAGTTTCTTCTCTAACATTATCTCTCTGAACTTTCCTGAAGCTTCCTGTGAAGAATTACCTCTCCCCTCATGTCCCGCTATGCACGCATACCCTGCTATCAGGACACTCGAAAACACCACAGGCCCTTGTTCCCACACCCACTGTGAGCTCTTCACTTTGCATTGCCACTGCCTGGCACTTTTCTGGTATATATTGACAGTAGGTGCTGCAGAAATGTTTGACGAATGAACGACAATTTAAGCTAAGGGGCTAATATATCTCTTTATGTAGAATAAAAGTCTAAGCGTTCCTTTATTAGAACACTCAGCAAGCCCAGCCTGAGAAGCCCACCTGAAGCATATGTTGTACACTTTTTCTGATGTTTATAAACCACTGTTATTGGACTCATTTTTTCCAGAAACTCACTAAATATAGGTTCCCAGTATCCTAAAGACATGGTGTGGCTCCAGTAGTTACTTTAAAAATCTGTGCTTTCCTAATGAAAAGAGTCCAGGCCATTCTCCTCCTTCTTTGAGCCCACATCCTCATGAGACTGCCATGATGTCTGTAATCGGAAGCATAATAAAAAATAAAAGTTATGCACATGAAGCCCTTTGGGATGATATATCATTTACCCAATAGTAATAAAGGTAGGAAATCAGAAATGAAGTTGAAATACTTGTTCCTCTGAGAACAGTAATGCCTCAAGGTAAGTGCGCGAGAAATGAGCAACGGTAGGATAAGCAAACTGTCTATACCTAAAGAATACTTGGAAGATGAAGTGTGAAGTGAGCAGACATGCATTATCTCCTCCAGAAGTGTGGCATCTGTCCCATGTCTGCGGCTTGGCACCATCTCCCCAGCATGTCTACAATCACATAGTTTCACCTCACCTAATATCTGTGTCAACCCAGGAATGACTGAGAACCTGCAAGAGCACCAGAGGCCACTCGGCAAGAAGTCCTGCTTCAACTTGGCCACAAAGCACTGTGAATCCAAGTACAGTAAAACATCCTCTTCAAAGCTCTGAAATGGAGTTTCTAAAAATTTGACCAAAACAAATATTTATTATATGAGAGGGTCTTGTGAATATTAAATTTTCCTAAGTGACCCCTTCAGGGGCAGCACTCACACATCCTCACTGAGACCATCAGCTGATATTTATCTCTATCTCTCTCTTTCTCTCACCCCCACATGCAAAATCCCAAGTATGTATCTCAGCAAACCCTGTGCCTTAATACAAGAGCCATTTCCCTTTTTAATATCATAAAATTCCCATTAATTGGGAGTGTATTTTAAACATTATTATTTTTATCAGTCATTTGGCTTTATGTTCTGTGTGTTTGTGCCTATAACCATTTTTATTCTACTAGACAGATCTTCAACTTGGTAAGCCATAATATCATGCACACATAAGACTTGTAGGTTCACATACAGAGCCAGATTGAGATGAAACAAGAGAAACACTAAATATGCAAATTTTAGGAAGATTCTCACTCTCAGAAAGCCCATACAAAGATTTTTCAGGACTTCCAGTCAAGATGGTGGCTGAGTAACAGAAACACACAATGTCTCCTTTTGGACTCACTTAAGAAGTTGAGATTGTAATTAAAAATGGCCAGTTCAACTCAGCTAAGAGAGAAAGGAGCACTCCAACAATTGAAAACGGCCACAAGAAGTTCAAGAAATCCCAAAGACACATCGGAAGTAGAAGAAAACAGCAGTCGAGAAAGCAGTCACAGGGTGACTGAGAGTGTCCCTGAGCCTCCAGCATCTACAGATGGAGAAAAGCCCAGAGCCCAAAACCTCGGACTGAGGTAAGCGCTGATCCAGGAGAAGTGGGAGTTGACATCCTCAGCCCCCAAAAACAAGACTGTGGCTACGGCAAACTGCAAATGCAAGGTGAGCTAACCCCTAGAAAAAGTCTCCTGAAACCTTGTCCAGAAGCAGTGCTCAGCAACCATAGTCGGTAATGAGGTAAGTAGAAAAATTTTTTAAAGCCTGAGACAGAACTGCTTGGAGTAAATAGGCTCAGAGGAGCACATCAGGGATTTTTGGGGTCACTCTTAAACAGTGCCTAGGAAGAAACCAGCATAAAAAAGAGTTGTGGAGAGGAGAGAGAGGCTGCTGACCCACTGAACCACTCCGGTGGTATTTAGGAGCACCTCCAAGGGTGGAGAGCCCCAACCCTGGAGGAAGGAATCCAGGACAGGCAGGAGAACTTTGCCGAGGGCTGAGGATAAACAAGACACCTCAGAGGCCATCAGACTGTTAGGTCCTCCCTCACAGTCTACTCACAGCACAGAACTCAGAGGAATTTTGGCACCCCCCCCCCCCCCCATATACCCTCATTCCCATTCAAAGAAACCTCTCAGTGAGGCCTTTAAAGTGAAGTTCCTCAACAACAGAAAGAGGGGAACAAGGACAACAGGACACCCACAGAGATGCCTGAGACCCCAGAAACTAACGTCAGGGGCCCTGAAACAGTAGAACTCCTAGGGAAGGAAGTCAAAAAGCAAATAAATGAGTCCAACAGCCAGTTCACAACAAGATATTCTCAAAAAATGCAAACAATGACCAGCAGGCTTAAATAGGAACTTACTAAACAAATAGTAGTCCTAATGAATACGAAGTTTACTGTGCATAGAGAATTCACAAATAAAAAGTTGGCTGAGGTAAATAAATAAATGAAAGATACAAAAGAACATTTTAATACAGTAGTGAAAATTTTGAAAAGAAATCTAGCTGAATTTCAGGATATGAAAAACACATTTGAAAACAGAGAAAGTCAACTTAAATATTGTGAGGACAGAATTTCATACATTGAAGACAAAGCTGAGAAAATGAATGCTATAATTAGCCATGATTCCAAAATTAGATGTTGGATACAACAGCTGATGGGTAATTCAAAGAGAACCAATCTCAGAATTACGGGTTTGCGAGAAGGAGCAGAAGACTGTGCCAAAGGTATAAATAATTTATTCATTGAAATCATGCACGAAAATTTCCCAAATCTAGAAAAAGAAATTAATTTTCAGGTTCAAGAAACTTATAGGACTCTAAATTACTTCAACCGGACTCATCATAATCAAAACCTCAGAAATACAACATAAAGACAGAATATTATAAGCATCAAGAGAAAAACAGACATTATTCTACCAAGGCAAACCCATTCAAATTACCACAGATTTCTCAATGCAAACTTGAAAGGGCAGGAGAGCCTGGAACAAAATCTTTCAAGCTTTAAAAGACAGCAAGTGTCAACCCAAGTTGTTGTATACAGCAAAATCATCCCTAAAAATTGGAAGGTAAAATTTTTTCATGACCAAGAATCCCTGAAGAAATTTGTGTCAACTAGCACAACATTACAGAAAATACTTGAAGGAATATTGGTGATGGACAGAGAGACAAGCAGCACCAAAGAACATGGAGAAAAGAAAACATCTAAAGAGAAAGTGTAACAAAAAAATAGACATCAATCATCAATCGGTATCCCACTAAAATAGTACCAACTTTCTCATAAAATCTGTGAAAGTTTCCCCATAATTATTACTTTTATTAGTATGCTAGTTTGTGAAATATAACTATATTCAACATGGAGAATTGGTATAAAATCATAATCTGTGAAACTTTTTTGATGTGTATATGTACAGACACTTAACTGGGGAGAGAGGAGCAGAAGGCGGTGCTTTTGATTTGAAATATTATTAATTCTTAAACAGTAAGATTTAATAAATAAGCGGTTATTGGGGTATTTCCCTGAAGCTGTCATCGAGCGGTTAAGATAAAGGATCACATAGCCTTACTCCATTGGCTAAGAATTCAGTCAGCTATTAGTTCAACCTGTGACTCTTAAATTCTGTCTCAATTTCATGCTCTGTAACTAAATTTGTAATAAGAATCTTATTCATTTCTTCCTTCTCCTCTATAAAAAAGAACTCTTAGGAAATCTGGAATAACTAAGTATGCCATTGTATCTGTTCCTTTATGTGTGATATACTTTTGTGATGTAAACTTAGGTTCATTTAATGTAGCAATTCCTTTATTCAGTCTTTTATATAAGTTTATCCTAAGAAACATGATTGATGTAATGATAACCTGAATGCTCGTTGTATAGCAGCACAACTGATAATAGCCAAATCTTGGAAGAAGCCAATATGTCCAAGTACAGGTGACTGGATAAAAGCATATGGCATATATACACAATCGAGTATAACTCTGCCATTAAGAATAACATATTTGAGTCATTTTCAGGAAAATTGATGCACCATGAGACCATGATGCTCAGCAAAATGAATCAGGCCCAGAAAGTTAAATATTATATGGTTTCTGTAATATGAGAAAATCAAACCATAAAAAAGTAAGAGACACACAAGAAAATGAGAAGATGATTTTCATGGAGAAAGAAAGAGAAAGATGGTGGTGAGAGGGTCGGAAGGAGAAAGAAAGATGACTTTAAAAAAAAAAGAACCAAATGGGGGTTATAGTGGGAGCTAAGGGAGAGGGAAGTTGTGGGAGGGTCAAAAGAGTGGAGAAGAAGGGATTGTAATTTTGCCTCAGTGTACATGTGCACAGATACTCAAGTTCAATGTAAACATTGTGTATCACATATATATTAATAAAATGGGGAATTTTTAAAAGTTTTTTCATTGCCAGTCCTGCTCATCTGAGGCTCTGAAAAGTAAAGTGACACAGCTTAGTAGTGGATGAGAAATGTACACATGACATGACTCTAATCCTCAGGAACAAAAGCCCAGGGTCTCTTGCTCACATTGCTGACTACTGCTCAACCTTCAGTTTCTGGCTCAAATACCTTCTCCTTAGAGAGAAATTTCCTAAAAACTTTCCCTAAAGTGAACAACTCCTCTTGTAATCCATCATGGTGCTGTCATATTTCTTCTCCACATTTATCAAAATAAGTAATTAGTTCTTGATTATTTTCAGTTTCCCACTAAAACATTATCAGTGTATCAGTGTCTCACTACTGGAACATTGTAAAGGAAGGCTCACTTTGGCTCATGGCTGCAGAGGCTTCAGTCCATGGCTGGCTGGCTCCATGACAAAAACGCCTCAGCAGAAGGGTGCAGTAGAGCAAAGATGTTCAAGCACAGCAGCCACGAGCATACAGGCAGCATGGCTAGTGCCTAGAATTGACCCACAACAAAATAATATCGAATAAATGAAATATATATTGAACTAAACATTAATAAATGGCTTTGAGATGTTTCAAATCTAGATACAACTTTTGCGCACTTCATGACCTTAGGTACATTACTTAATCACTCTGTGGTTATTTTCTTAAATTTATAATGGAGATATTCATTGATTCAATTATTCAATAAGTTGCTTATGAGGTACCTCTTCTAAGTCAAACAGTAAATTGATTAATTAATGTTCATTTCTGAGTTTGTAGTATTATGGGTTCAAATTAACTGTTCAAGCTAATATGGTCAATGATCTGGTTAACCATGAGCATTGCTATGGTTTGTATATTGAATGTCCCCCAAAAGCCTCATTATTTGAATATAGTGGGATAACTATGGAACTACATGCTGTTGGGAAATAGAGCCTAGTTGGAAGGGGCAGATGCTTGGGGTATGATCTTGAGAAAGTATGTCAATTTGTTGAGACTGGAGAGTTGCCCTGGGCAGAGTATTCAAGTTTGTGTTGTTGACTCATGGGCCAAGAAGTCAGGGGGAGTGGGGGGGGGGCATCCACCCTGTGGGAGGAGGGACCAACTGAAAGCTTAAATAGAGTAAAGAAATGAAGAAGAAATATTGAAACTTCTTCCTGGGAGGCTGTGGCCTTACCTGAGTCTCCAGACATCAACTTGCTCCTGCTGCACTTGGCTTCTGTCTGCAATACTGTGAGCAGCTCCCCATTGCCCAGATACTCATAAATGAACTGTGTGAGATCTTTTGAAATTGTTAGCTAAATAAATCTTCCCTCCTTTAAGTTACAGATGTCAAGTACTTGGTCCCAGCAACAAATAAGTAAAGAGACAACCATACAACCACAAAATTTGAGTGATTTAAAGCAAAAATTATTACACTGTCACTCACAATTCTATGATAAGGAAATGCAAGATATAAAGGAACACTGTAATGGAGAAATGGAAAATCTGAATAGAAATCTAGCTAAACTTCAGGATACAAAAAATTCCTTTGAAAGGAGAAGTTGGCTCAAACATTGCCAGGACAGAATTTCAGATCTTAAAGACAATGCTAAGGAAACTAATGCCATAATCAGGCATGACACCAAAATAAGAAGTGAGAAAAGTAGCTAGATACAGTATCTGATTGGATGAGTCAAGGAGAACCAACCTCAGAATTATGGATGTGGGAAAAAGAGCAGAAGACAGCACAAAAGGACGAAATAATTTATTTACTGAAACCATGGCAGAAAATTCTCCAAATTTAGGAAAAGAAATTAATTTCTAGGTACAAGAGGCTTATAGAGCACCAAATAATCACAACCAGAAAAGAACCTCACCACAACACATCATAATCAAAATCTCAGAAATTCAACACAGAGATAATATTAAAAGCAGTAAGAGAAAAAAGACATTGTTCTACCAAGGTAAGCCCACCTGAATCACTGCAGATTTCTCAATATAAACCTTAAAGATAGGGCGGCCTGGAACAAAATCTTTCAAACTTTAAAAAAAAAATGTTAACCCGGGTGGTATCCAGAAAATCTATCTCTGAAAACTGAAGGGGAAGTAAAAAAAAATTCACAACCAAAGAATCTTAGAGAGAGGCCAAGAGAAGAGAACCACCAAAGAACACAGAAGAAAGAAAATATGAGAGAGAGAGAGAGTGTGTGTGTGTGTGTGTGTGTGTAACTGAAAGAAAAAATGAAGAACCTACACTAGAACAAGAAAATCACAAGATTAATCTCAATCTAGTGATCTTAACTCATCAATCAAAAGACACACCCTGGCAGAATAGATCAAAAAACAAAACCCAACCATTTGTTGTCTGCAAGAGACACACTTTACTCACAAAAAGAACACACAGATTGAAAGTAAAAGGATAGAAACTAATACTCTGTGCTACTGGAGCCCAGAAACAAGCAGCAGTAGCTACACTATTGTCAGATACTGCAAACTTCAAACAAAAACAAATAAGAAGAGACAAAGACGATCACTCTATACTGATAAAAAAAGAACAATCCAACAGGAAAAGTTCACAATTACACATGCACCCAATGTAGGTGTACCAATTACATAAGACAGGAATTACTGGACATGAAGGGCCAAATAGACTCTAATACAATCATACTAGGGGCCTTCAATACCCTATTCTCACAAATAGACGGGTCAACTGGACTTTAAAAAGTCAATGCTAAGATATCAGAGATAAATCACACCATGGAACGAATGGACTTAAATCATTTCCTGCATACTTTCTGGTAATAGTGGAATGAAACTAGAAATTAACAGCACTGGAAACTACACAAATACATGGAGATTAAATAACACATTATTGAGCAAGCAATGGGTCACAGAAGAAACCAGGAAATAAAAAATCAAAAACTTCCTAAAGTCAAATGACGATGTAAGCACAATGGAATCTATAGAACACAATGAAAGTAGTACTATCAGGTATGCGTACAGCTATGAATACACATGTGGGGAAAAAAAGACCAATCTAAAATAAATAATCTAATGATATAGCACAAAGTCAAAGAGAAATAAGAACAAGCCAAACCCAAAAGCAGTAGAACAAAAAAGGAAATTGTAAGAATCAGAGCACAGATCAATGAATTTGAAACTAAAAAAAAAAAAAAATGCAAATAACCAACGAATCAAAGAGTTCCTTCTTTGAAAGGATAAATAAGACTGATAAACCTCTATCCCATCTCACCAAGAGAAGGAAAGAAAAATTTCACATCAGTGCAATTATGAATGAGAAGGATAAAATCACAACAGACACTGTTGAAATCTTGAGGATTATATGAAACTATTTTGAAAATCTATATTCCAATGAATTCAAGAACTCAGAAGAAATGGATAAATTCCTAGACACATAGATACACCGAAATTGGACCAAGAAGATATAAAAACCCTGAATAGAGTGATAACTGGGGATAAAACTGAGGCAGTAACTATGGATCTATAAACAAAGACAAGCCCATCGACCTGATAGATTCATTACAGAATTTTATCAGAACTTTAGGGAAGAGTTAGCGCTAACGTTTCTTAAACTTTTCCATGAAATCGAAAGAGAGAAAACACTGCCCAGCTCCTTCCCGGAAGCAAGAATCACCTTGTTCTCCAGACCTGACTAAGACTATAGGCCAACTTCCTTAATGAATATAGATGCAAAAAAATCCTTAATAAGATACTTGCAAACAGAATGCAACAAATTATTTAAAAGATCAGGTACCAAGACCAGGTTGGCTTCATCTTAAGGACACAAGGCTGACTCAACATACACAATCAATTAATGTAATACCACATTAACAAAAGCAAAGACTAAAATCACATGATCATTTCAAAAGATGCAGAAAAAGCCCTTGACTAAATACAACATCCCTTTCTGATCAAAACTCTGATAAAAATAGGCATAGAAGGACCCTACCTAAAGCTGATAAAAGTGATTTATGACAATCCTACAGTCAACCTCATTCTAAATGGGGGAAAACTGAAAGAATTTTCCCTCAAATCAGGAATAAGAAGGGAGTATAGACTTTCACTTCTTTTATTTAACATAGAACACAAAACCTTAGCTAGAGCAATCAGGAAGAGAAGAGAATAAAGGTAATATAGATAGGAGAGGAAGAAGTTAAACTGTCCTTATTTGTGAATGACATGATCTTTTACATAGGGGACCCCAGGGGCTGGAGGAATGGCACATTGGTTAATGTGCTTGCCTAGTAAGCACAAGCCCTGAGTTCAACTCCCCAGCACCACATAAACTGGGCGTGGTGGCACATGCTTGTAATCCCAGCGTTTGGGGGGTTGAGGCAGGAGGATTGCTGTGAGTTCAAGGCCAGCCTGGACTACAGAGTGAGACCCTGTCTCATTAAAAAAAAAAGAGGGCCCCCAAACCCCAGCAGAATTCTCTTATAATTAATAAACAAATTCAGCCAAGTTGCAGGATATAAAATCAATACACAAAAAGCAATAGTAATCTTCTACGGCAACAACGAAAACACAGAGAAAGAGATCAGGAAAACAATCCCACTCACAGTAAGCAGCCTCAAAGAAAATTAAACACCTGGTTAATCAACCTAACGAAGTAAAGGACCTTTATGCTGAGGACTGTAGTACTCTAAAAAAAAAAAAAATCAAAAAAGAATCAAAAAAAAAAAGAATCAAAGAGAATTTTAGGAAAAAGAAAGACATCTGCTCCTGCTCCTGGATAGGCAGAACCAACATTGTGAAAATGGCTATACTACCTAAACTGATAAACAGATTCAATGCAATCCCAATCGAGATACTAAGAGCATTTTCCACAGAACTAGAGAAAATTATCTGAAAATTTGTATAGAGCCAGAAGAGCTCCAGAATAGCCAAAACAATCCTAAGCAACAACACAAAAGCAGGAGGCATCACAATACCAGATATCCAACTATGACAAAGCAATAATGATTTTAAAAAGTACACAATAATTACCTAGTATTAGCACAAAAACAGACAAGTGGATCAATGGAACAGAACAGAGAATGCAGAGACAACCCCAATTTCCTTCATCCATCTGATATTAAAGAGAGGGGCCAAAAACATATGCTTGAGCAAAGAGAATCTCTTTAACAAATGACTTACAAGTGCTGGGAAACTGGCAGTCACCTGCAGAAGAATGAAACTAGATCCACATCTTTCACCATGTACCAAAGTCAAACCAAAATGGATCAAAGACTTAGAAATTAAAATGGAAACATTGAACTTGTTGAAAGAAAGATAAGCAAAACCCTTGGAGACACAGGAGGAGGCAAAGACTTAATTAAGCACCCAAAGCACCAAGATATAGCACCAAGAATCAACAAATGGGACTATATCAAATTAAAAAGCTTCTGCACACCAAAGGTAATAACAGAGCCAAGCGAGAACTGACAGAATGAGAAAAAAAGTCTTCCAGCTACTCCTGAGACAGAGGACTAATACCAAAAATATATAAAGAACTGAAAAATTAGACCCTCCAAAATAAAGTGTCAAATCAATCAAAAAATGAGCAACTGAAATCGTTCTTAAAAGAAGTCCAAATGGCCAATAAATGCATGAAAAATGTTTAGCATTTTTAGCCATCAGAAAAATCCAGATCAAAACAACACTGAAGTTTTACCTAACTCCACTAAGAAGGGCTGGTATTAAGAACTCAAAAAACAACAAATGCTGGTGAGGTTGTGGTGAAAAGGAACCCTCCTTCACCGCTGGTGAGACTGTACTGGTACAACCAGTATGGAAAGCGGTATGACGGTTCCTGAAAAAAACTGAAAATAACCCCTTTTTTATCAGCAGCTAACAGGTTGAGATAGATTTTTTTTCTAAAAAGTGAAGACATGCCCTGAATCTAAGACTCAACTCCAGACAAAAAGCTTTGGGCACTATTCATGGACGCAATGAGAAGATGCCATTCCTAATCCTTCTTCAAAACCATCACTGTTCACAGAACCAATTAAAAGATATTTGCAAATCGCTCCAGGCCAAACAGTTCTGGCATTGGATGACTCACCATGCTTCATCTGCACAAGGCCACAGCCAATGAGAACTGTTTCTGAAAAGTTTCAAAGCCCATTTGGTTTTTTCTCAGGGTGATGAGCTCTCTCCAGCCTGCTCTCACCTTCTAGAATTCATCCTTCAGTAAACCTGAACTACTATGACACTGTTCTTGTGTCGTGTGCAGTGCTTCGTCAGGAACACTGAAAACCTGGAGAGCTATAATTCTATTTGCAAGTCCTGTCCAGTCCCTTGTTGGGACACTATGACCTAAAAAGGAGTCCCCAGGGATTCCATGAAACCCTTGTTCAGTGACAGTATGTGTTCATGAAATTTCTCTATAATAACTAAAACTCATTGTCTACAATAGCATTCTCTAAATACCCACCTACACCATCAAATTTCCCATCCAGCTGCTGAGGACCTCCTACCCTACCTGAGCCCAGAGTCCAGCCTTCATCCTGGACGATGGAGCCACCACCATGCTGGAGGCCTCTCTGCCAAGCCCACAAACACACACACACACACACACACACACACACACTGCCCACTTTTATGGCCACAATTGCAGGCTCAACTTCAGCAGTAGGTGTGACAAATTATTTGCAGACACATATGTAAATCACTGCACAGAAAGGGAATGTGAAGCTGGCGTGATACATATGAACACAAAATTCTCAAATTCATTGTAACCACCCAGTATCACATATACATACAATTTGAGGGAATTAGGAACCACACCTCCCTCTATTAGGATTAGAGTTTGGGAACCATGCCTAGATTGGAAATCAAGAACCCACCTGGATTTGAGTGTGAGTGATTTGTAGGCTAGCCAATGAGAGGGCCAACTGGAACTCCAAGGGTATAAAAGGATGAAGAGGGACGCTTGTCACAGCTTCTTCCTCTGGGAAAGCTCTCGCCTTTGCAATTGTCTACAGATGCCGACTTGCTACACATCACAAATCGTCAGCACAGATTCACTCCAGTCTCAACTTGTGCCTGGCTGCCTGTTGCTGCTCTTCAGGCTTCAGTCTTCTCCCGAGATCTATAGCAGACTCTCACCTTACCAGCTGTTCTGCAGTCCCAGGTGGGAGACCTACTTCATGGCTGAGCAGCCATCTTGGACCACCTCTATTCTTGGATTTGTAAGCCTTCCTAATAGATCCTTTTGTGATAAAAATCTGCAAATTCTGTCTTTGAAAGAACCCAAACTAATTCAAAGTGATACTCATTCCCCGAATTATACATAATCAACATATAAATCAACATATCAATGAAATACATATTCTAAAGCTAGAAATAAGGAAAATTCAACATCAAAAATTAAATAAACCTAGTCCATTGACAGATGACTATATTTCGCAGCCTCCTTCCTGTTCACACTGGTTCAAAGGGGATAGAAGTCCTCCTTCCATTCTGCTTTGTCTCTGTCCTTTCCAGTTCAAGCTGATGATACAATTTTTTCATTTTTGTGGGTTGTATGTATATTAATGTACAATCTTTACCACTAAACGAAAATCATACAAACTCTATGAGCTTCTGCCTTTGGCTTCCTCTGATGTTGCCGTTGCAAAATTCCCTTTGAATCTTTACAAATCCTATTGTTTAGTCCCTTAGGTTTCTTGGAGTTTATCTGTTAGGAAACGTGCACAAGACACGCTTTTCTGAGTTGCCAACAAAGGATCTTCTTATAGGACATTCCTTTGACTTTGGCCTGAAACTATTACCTCATCTGAGAGTTTTGCTTCCTTGTGAAAGTAGGAACAACAACCACTTTTGCTTTCAGTTCTTGGCATCTTAATATTTCCTCAAGCTTCTGTTGAAAACTGAGCAACCATGTTTTGGAGACATCTGTCCATTTGTGCCTTAGTGTCCACACGTAAGGACGTCAGGTGCCTCTGGCCCGGCTGCTGCACAGTTCCTCAGACAGGCCCAGCAGGGGCTGCAGCAGCTGAGGGAGGGGAAGGCTTCTCTTCACACGTGTCCTCTGGATTCTCCACGTAAGTCTTGCTTTGTGCATTCCAGTATTCAAGGCAGGACCTGCACTACCTTGGCTTTTGAAGCCACATAGCATCTCTATTGAGCAAGACAGTAAAACTCCTGGCCAGTTTCAAAATTTTTTTTCGTTTTTCTTTTATATGATACTGGGGATTGAACCTAGGGTTTTTGCATTAAGCTACAGCATCAGCCTTTTCTACATTTTCTTTTGAGACAGGGTCTTGCTAATTTATTAATCTGCCTAAGAGTGCCCAAGCTTGCAATCCTCCCACCTCAGCCTCCCACAGTGCTGGGACAAAGTGCCCTTCTCAAAACTGACCTCCTAATGGGAAGGTGTTCAAAATGCTGCGTAGGTTATTTTCAAAGCCCCACACCCAGTAAGCAGCAGTTGAGCTACTCATCTTCTGTCACACTAAAGGATGAGGTGGATTCATTCAGCCATCCACGTCTTCATTTATCCACTCTCCCTGAATCTCCGTGAAGATCCTGCTCATGGACAGAACGGGACCTGTTTCTACGTGTCTCTTCCCTGAGACTGCTGCATCTCTGGGGTGCACTCTTTTGCTCATCTGTGCACCACCATTATTTAGCACAAAGACACATCCATGAAAGATGCCCAGAGGGCACTCGCTGGGCAGATGGATAAAAAAAATGAATACACTGTATTTTCACCTCGTTTACAAATGTTGAGATAAAACATTTCCTATTAAGTAATGAATCACCCAAAACTGAACTTACTTTCCTATTTCCTGCTGCTAGAAAACTTTGTTCTTACAAGGAGAAGTCAGTAGCATCATTCCTGCTCCTGCTGGCTTTCCTGTAGATATGCATTCTTCACATCGCTCACTATACCACTCTTCAGGAAACCATCACCTCCACGTAGGCCACAGAGAGGAATGCCTGCCCCAGTAGGCAAGTGACTGAGGTGATTATACAAAAATACCTTCCCGGGGCTCATAACCAGAATATACAGGAAACTGAAGTAAAGTAAGCCCCCAAAAAATCAAGGACCATATTGAAAAATGAGCAAAAGAAATGAAGAGGCAATTCACTCGGGAAGTAGTTCAAATGGCCAATAAATACATGAAAAGATGTTCAACATCTTTAGCCATAAGGTAAATACAAATCAAAACATTACTAAGATACCATTTAACTCCAGAGAGATTGGCCTATATCAACAACTCAAATAGTAATCAGTGCTAGTGAGGCTGTGGGGAGAAAGGAACTCTCCTGCACTGCTGGTGGGAATGTAAATTTGTACAACCACCATGGAAAGCAGTATGGAGGTTTCTCAAAAGACTGGAAATAATTATCCCCTTTGATCCAGTGATACATCTCCTGGGAATATTCCCAAAAGAGTTAAAAACAGCACATAACAGATATACATGTACACCTATGATCAATGCAGCACAACTAGCAATAGCTAAAATATGGAAAACACAAAAATACCCATTAACAGACCAATGGATACATAAACTGTGGTATTTATACACAATGGAATACTATGCATTCTATAAAGTCTGACAGCGTGGAGGCTTTTGTAAGCAAATGGAGGAAACTTGAAACCATCACGCTTAGTGAAGTGAGTCAGAAGCAGAAGGTGAAATATCCAATGGTTTCTCTGATATGAGAAACCCAGATCTAATTCACAATTATCTCACAAAACTTAAAGTGAGAAATAAAGGGAACAGGGGGAGAGGGGTGGGTTGTGGGAGTGGGTAGGAGGTAGATCAAAAAGAAAGTGGGAAAGTTCTTGTTACCTTGACTAGACAAGTATGCGCACAAGATGCCCAAAAACAATGTAAACCTTAAATTTTGCACTTGTACATATCAACAAAATGGGGGGAAAAAACAAAAATACAAAAATACCTTCCCAAACACCTGAGCCCAGAATGGCAGCACCAGTGAAGCAGAAGTCTCAGAAGGGAGCATCCGGTGGAGGCCTGACCCTCCAGAGAAGAGTGACAAAGCTCTGCTGTCAAACTGTCACACACCCATCAAGAAGCGGAAGCAATAATAGTTTTGGGAGTTAGTAAATCTTTGGATGTGAAAATCAAACGAATAGGAAGGCAGAGTTGTGGGATAAGAAGGTCGGTTACAAGACACCTAACCGGAGTGTCCTAAAGGGCACCATATGGACTCAAATTTTAAAAATATACAATACAAAGATTTGTTTCAGAATTAACTAATGCTATGAGGAAAAAAAAATTACCTAGCATAAATTCAATATACAGGCTGTCCCAAAATTCATCATTAGAAAAATCAACAAACTTTTAGAACACAGCATTAATTTGGGTTCTTAGAAAAATAGAATGAATAGAGAAAATATTCATTGATCGCATATTGACTCATAGTCTAGCTTCCAGTTAGAAGGGTGTGAGCAAGAGCTGAGCGCAGGGTGGGAAGGGGGCTCCACATGGGCCATCCACACGTGAAGGAGCTGGCGGGCCTAGGAGCTGCTGCAGCAAGAGGGTAAAGCCACAGAATGAGGGATGGAGGATGAGCTCCAGCCCAAGACTGGAGGTCGGGAAGCTCAAAGGAAACAACTGGTACATGCACACCAACATCCAAAATGACCACGGCTCTGGCACACAGAGGGAGGCCTTTTCTACTTTCTTCCTTTTTTATTGGGTTCACGCTACCGTCTATTGGTTGGTGCCACTTATATCCGGGGTGGGTCTTCTTCCCTCAGTTTGCTCTCCCACGTGTCAGTCATACATGGACACACCCAAAAACTACCTACTGACCAATGAGAGTTTCCTAATCCATTCACGTTTACAGAGCCCGATCATGAATCATTAATACCTGTACTATAAGCCCGGCTGGGATGCACCTCCACGTGGGAGACTGGGGACGGACAGATGCCGGGGAGGCAGCAAAGCACACTAATTCTGACCACGCAGAGGACCAAAAAGCACTAACAAAGAACAAAAGAAAGAAAACAAGCGAACTACCAAGGCAAAGATTTTAATAGACGTGTTCGGTGCCTGCTGTATCTCCACAACTTGTCCCCAGCGCCCAGTTCCTCCCAGGAGGAGAGTGGGTCCGATAGCAGCTACGTATTCATTGTCACCAAACAGGAGAGATCTGGCTCAGCCCCAAGCACTGCAGCCCTGGAGCTGGAAGGCAAAGTGCGTGCAGCATTTGGTGGTGGCGGTGGCGTTTTAGCTCTGTTTCACAACAACCCATTAATGCAGATGGATCATTTTTTTCTAGTCAACCATGAAACTATTTGGGTGCTTAGCACAGCTAAATTATTTGCCTCTGAAGGATGGCATGAAACAACCATTTGGGGAACAGCTCTTGGAACAGAAAATGTCTCCCAAGCCCCTCCGTCACAAGTGGAAAGACCTTTTGTGTGTTGCCAGGGCTGGCACAAGATGTGGACTGGAGTGAGGGAGCTTGTAGGCACAGAAGGGTTTTAAGAGTCTGAGGTACGGCCTGTCATCACAAGCCTATAATCCCAGTACTCAAAGAGGCTGAGGCAGGAGGGTTGCAAGCTCAGCCTGAGAAATTTAATGAGACTCTGTCTCAATATCAAGAGGGAAATATGGACTGAAGGTGTACCTCAGTACAAAGGCCCTGGATTGGATCTCCCATACACTCCCACCCCCAAAAGAAGAAAAAGAACGAGCTGACCTGAGGAGGAACTGTGACTAAACACGGACAAACAGGTATGATAGCCAGGCATCATGCCACACTAGCTACTTGAGCAGCCAGGGAAGGCCAGAAGATCGCCAGGCCAGCTGGGCAGTTTACCAAGACCCTATCTTAAAGCAGATTGGAGATGCAACTCAGTCCTAGAGCACCCCTGAGTTTAATTCCCAGTACCACCTTTAGAAAAAGTGCATTTTTCCTCAATAAATTCTTGTTTACTCTCTTTATTCAAAAGTTATCTTTAAAATTATCAAACAATGACATTTATAACATGAAAACATAACCTATTTCAAAACCTATCAAATATCGAGACCATAAGAGCACCTCCATTTGTCATGCACATGATCATGGTCAGATCAGCACCTCGTTCTTCTTCAGGCAAGCTCCTGCAGCGTGGAGCCCCGGAGGACAAGCGCCACCTGAGCACTCACGTCACTCAGCCTCGATCAAGACGGTGCCTGCACCCAGTTTCCCATTTTTCCACCCTGTTGCTCAGTGACCCATCAGGGCGGGTGGATCAGTTGGACGACCAGCCATCCATGCAGCTCTCTGGCTCCTGAGATCAAGCCACTTATTTGCCCTGGTGGGAAACTAGCGTGAAACAACAGCTCAAGAACAAAACTTACAACAGAGTTACAAAAGTTGGCATCATGTCCACGCAAATGCCCAAGAACCAGTGTGGAATTTCTGTTTCCCATACTATAAATCTCTTCCAGGAAACAAAGAAGAAAGGAAAGATATCAAATCTTTATTTGCGTTTAAGTAAGACCCCTCCAATCCCCGTATGCACTCTTCAGTCAGACTCTGAAGGCACTAGGAGCAAATCACTTTGTTCTTGCGTATGCAAGCAAGTCATAAGTTTTTCCCCAATTCTGAAACGAGAAACCTTTGAAACACTTCGAATCTTCACCATATTTTTAGTCAAGACAAGCAAGGCAATCGCAGAGATCATTACTTTCCCAGCCAACAGAGAACAGCACATGGTTCGCCAGCCTTTTTTCCTAGAGCAAGAAACTGCAGGAACCAAAATAGGCTAGAAAAAAAGATCACATGAGAAAATGATGCCGGAATTAATCATATCTGGTAACTCGATAATGCAGAGTCTGAAAGCAATCAAGTTCCAATATTTTGAAACTTGAGAGAGATCAGTTTAAAAGCAGAGCTTTATACTTCATGTTCAGTAAGCTTCCCACTAAGAATAATACTTAGACAATGGATTTCTGCACACCACCAACAAAAAGGCCTAGATTTCAAAACAACAATGAGGAATTACTTAGTGAAAGTGGAAAAAAAAAAAAAGGAGTAGGAAGAAGCTGCTCTCCTGCATTCCCAGCAGCGCCCTACATCAGTGGAGTCATATCCGAAGGTAGTTAGGAAGCAATTCTCCTGACCCATAAAAATATTTGAACCGTTTGGCTCAGACTTGGCCATTTTGACAACCAACTTGAAAAAAATTGTTTTCTGCAATATCACTATTATTGTGTGTGTATGTGTGAGTGTGGGTGTGTGGTACTGGGGATCGAGCCCAGGGCCTTCACAGTGAACTACAGCTACAGCCCAGTTTTATTTTTGGTTTGGAGTCAGGGCCTTCTTAAGATTCTAAGTTGCCCAGGCTCGCTCACACGCACGATTCTCTTTCCTCAGCCTCCCAGAGGGCTGGAGTCACAAGGCAGTAGTACTACCAGGCCCGCTCCACAATATTACTTACAGTGACAAGAATTACAAATAATTTCAGTGTCCCAAAACGAGGAGAATAATTACATAATTTGGGGTCCAGCCAACAATACGGTCATGGCTGAGTAAGCTACGGTACAGTTAAAACATAAATCGGAGACATATTTCTCCCAATCTTGCTGGAAGTGGTAAGGTACAGAGCATTTGTAAATGATGTTTTTAAATCCTAGAAACCCTAACAATGACCGGGGTGTCATGGCATCTTCAGCACTGAGGTGGTTCATCAGAAGGGCACAGCTGGGGGGAGGTCGAGGCAGAGGCCTGCTGCTTCTCCTGCTCTACTTGGTTTCTTAGACCATTTAACAAAAACTGAAGAGCTCAGTGCCAGTGGCAACTGCTGCTACAGTTACAGAGGCTGGAAGGGCTGTGGACAATAGAAAGACGTGACCAGAGTGTGCTGTACAAACAAGCCCTGGACAGATCTGGAGGAAGGATTAGTAGGAACGAAGAAGACATCTCTTTGGAACGAGACTGTGTCAGTCATTATGCTTCACAGCGTGTGCCACTTTGCAGAAAATGATTCCACCCTATCATCTCATCTGAAGCCTCATCATTTAAAAAAATTATTAAACACCAGGTTTTACAGGAAAGTGAATGCACAAGTGAGGAATCATAGAAGAAAATATCACACTGAAAATCTCCAACAAAAATCCTGTCAGAGGCTGCAACTGCCAGGAAGCGCTGAGGCGCTGATGCTTTATCCGAGGATCTGTATTGAGCTGTATTCTAAATATATCTATCCTGTCTTATTTCCTGAGGGTCCTTTTATTCTTTTGTGTTTAGTTTAGTTTAGTTTAGTTTAGTTTAGTTTAGTTTTGTTTGAGATAGGGTCTTGCTGGGTAGCCCAGGCTGGTCCTGAACTCACAAGAATCCTCCTGCCTCAGCCTCCTGAGTGCTGGGATTACTGGCCTCATCGTCTGCTGCTGGCAAATCGAACCCAGGGCCTTGTACTTGTTAGGCAGGCACTCTAACCACTGACCTACACCCACAGCCTCTATTTGATACTTTTGGAAGAAACTTACTGTTATCTCCAATGCCGGTCAAGTGTCCCATCTTTGTATTCAAGCTATTCATAGCCCTGCCTTGTGACCTCATCCCTTAGCCCCCAAAAAGGAACACGGGTCGGTAATGGCTCCAGCAGGGTTGCTCTCTGTTCTCCAGGACCTTTTCAACTCCTCCAATTCATCACTCTGACTTCAGAGCAAAAGGAAACGCTACCCTGACCCACCATGTTCATCCTGCTCCAGCCACTGGGCTCTGCCTCCCAGGGCTCTGGAGAAGTAGACACTGCAGCCAGGATCCTACTTCCGAGTCCGGTGCCAAGCACTCCACCTTCGTGGCATTAACTGTGCTTCTTACAGCCGTGGGGGAGCCATACTGTTCCCTCCCTTTCAGAGATCAGAGAGACGCAGCCACTCCCTGAAGTCTCCAGTGAGGTAGGAGCAAAGCTGGGAGGAAAGCTCAGTGTCTAAGCTGGTGCTCAGTCATGACAACAGGCCCAGCGAGGTTCTTGGTGGTCTCCTCGGGGCTGTGTCCTTCAGTCCTTTTGCTCCCACTTAAGGTTGAGCAGAGACAGGGGTGGTTGATGCAGAGGTCTGAACTCATGTGGAAAGGCAGCGTGTTCCTGAAATCCCACTGTACAAAGCATCTGAGTTAGATGCCACCAGCGCATGTGCTGGGCTATTTTTAGAAGAGGGCTGTATATAGGACATAGTTTCCTGGTTATGTCACAAACTCGCAGGTGGGCCTTCTTGTCACATTCTGGATAAAAATAGATACATACATTAGTGATACAAAGATTAATGCAATACTGTTTCTGCCCTTGAAGCATTCTAAGCCTGGGTACTGGGACAGAAAAGAAAGAAAGAAGGAAAGAAGGAAAGAAAGAAAGAAAGAAAGAAAGAAAGAAAGAAAGAAAGAGAAAGAAAGAAAGAATTAAAGAATCATACAAATGAAGGAGGAAAAAGTCATAATAGAGGCTACAGAGCACAGAGAGTGAACTGAAGACAGCGAACAGATCCATTCATATGTGCAACACATTTTAGGAAGGGCCGAGCACAGGGAAGACGGTGACACACAAAAACCACAACACCTGGTCCCAAAGACCCTCCATCCTCATAGAGGAATCAGACCTGGGCGAGTACCAGAGATTTCCCCAGAGGGAACGCTCCAAGGACGTGACACTGGGAAGGACTACGGTAGCAGAGACTGGGCTGGTCAGCAAAACCTTTTACTTCTTCTCCATTTATCATCGGGTACCATGCCACCTCAGTGCTATTTTTCAATGGCAGTGCATGGTCACAAATATACAGAATCCCCACAAAGTTTCAGACTAATCATGTCACCTCTGAGTTTCTTCACTTAATACAAGTCAACATTTGGTCCATGGAAATGTTTTGTTTTGCCTTGTGTTGTGTTTGCTTTGTTTATTGTTTGTCTGAGACAAGGTCTCATTCCCTAGTCCAGGCTGGTCATAAACAGAGTATGTAGCCCAGGCTGGACTCATATGCACAGCAATCCTCCTGCCTCAGCATCACGAGTCCTAGGATTGTAGGGTGACTCCAATCCCAGTTTAGCAAATGTTTTTAAATCTGGTTGGTTTTTCTTTTGTTTTGCTATGTTTTGCTTTGCTTTGCTAGGCAGTGAGACCCAAACCCAAGACTTTCTCACTGAGCTACATCTCCAGCTCATTTATTTTTCATTTTTTTATTTTGAGACAAGTTCTCACTAAGTCACCAAATTGCCCAGACTGGGCTTGAACTTGCAATCCTCCTGTCTCAGCCTCCTGGAATGCTGGAATTACTGTCCTGCAACCACCAGGCCCTGCTTAAATCCCAATTCTTTCATAATTCTTAATAAGAAGAGGTTTGATTCTCTCATATAATGAGGCAGATGGCAGAAGCAACATCTCCTTTGCCTTGTCCCACAGCCCTGTGTTCAGTAGGCACACAGAGCCAATGGGAAAAACTGCTTAAGTAGCCCGGGATTCAGGAAGATTCTAAACATGTGTACTCTGCAGCTGATTAACAATTCTCTTTAATGTTTTTAAGCTTCCTGAACCTCCTAACCTCAGCTGTTCTGAATCTTGATGCCATCAGCCTTGATCTCTCTATGTTCAAATTTTTTCTGTGGCTTTGCTTTCAGACATGCCCTCCCCACATAATTGCCCCCAACAGCTTCAGACCGAAGTCCCCCTGCAATGAAACTTAGCACAAAGCTAACTGTGCACTGGCAGTAGTTTCTAAAGAAATCCCAGAACTGAATCTGTTGGGCCTGGATTATGCCTCTTGCCAGTCCCTGCACCAAGTGCTACAGCTAGAAAGGAGGAATTCCTGATTGGTCACACCAAGAGTCACCAGCATCTTTGCTCAAGAGTGGAGAGGCAAGGGTGTTTCCAACAGATAAAGCAAAAAAGGATGACATGAATGATCTAGGCAAATAAATAAATAAAATGCATTTAATGTCCTTTTGGACTTTTTTCTATTGAAAATGAGGGTAACCCAATTTATCTAGTTTTAGCAAAAAGGAATCTCAATTGGCTCCTTTAACTAAAAATTCCAACAGTAGTTTGACTTCTGGCAGAGCTAAAATGAAGGACTGAAATAATCGGTTTTCTCTTCCTCTCCCAGAACCGCTCCTCCTGCTTTCGTCAGTCTTGCTTCATTTTCTGGCACAAGTTCTCCAGATGGAAGCTGACAGTGTCCTCAGCAGCTCCAAAATACGTGACCTTAGCACCTGAACTTTACAAAGGAGACCATTCTGCCCTTTCTCTCCACATGAGCCTTCAAAGGGTCCCAGAAGAGGGGATGAGTCTAGAGGAGAGAAAAGGTTAGGGCAGGCACAGGATGTCAGCACCACAGCCCCTCCACTTCCTTTCACTATCATCTCTGGTCATGAAGTAAATGGGCTTCCTCCACCCAACATTTCCACCGTCCGGCACCGCCTCCCCACAGGCCCAGAGGTAGCAGGGCCAAAGCCGACACGGGCTGGAACCTCACAGTTGTGGGCCGAAACACACATTTTGCCTTTATAAGCTCAGTATCTCAGATATGTTCTTACAGCAGTAGAACACTGACTAACACACAGAGCCACCGCCTGTCCTGAGGGCCTTACGTCTTCAGATTTATTCCATCCTCACCGTAGCCCTGTGGCTCTTGTGCTACTAGCAGGCCCATTTTCATAGTAAGAGTGAGACAGAGAAAGACACTAACTTGCCACAAACTACATAGTCTGGATATAAAGCCAAGCAGTAGATCCCAAGGACATATGCGTTTAATCTCTTTCCTTCTTAACTCCTCGCTAGCCATCCTTAGGTTCCAACTCTCCAGGTGCGCTTCGGTGATAATGCTGCAGCTTTGACAAGATCGAGCACAACCGAAGAGCAAAACTGGAGGATGCCTAGTGGAGACATTGAAGGAGACATGGACAGAGGGAGGAAGGAAGTTGGACAACAGGCACAAGGCAGAAAGCGCAGAGGTTGAAGAAGAAAAGCCACAAATGGGCTGACAGCATTCACGGGTGAGAATGAAAAGCAGCAATGAAGAGAAGCACCACAGTCATGCTCTAGGGGGTCTGAGCTTGGGGGTTGGAGGGACAAGAAATAGGAAGAGACAAAGCCGGGGCCTGAAGGGAGGGGGCCATGCCTGAACGTGAGCCCCAACTTGCATATGGTGCCAGTAGCCCACGGAAAGCCCTAAGAGGTAAGGCCGTGAAGAACTGAGCAGTAGTCATGGGGCAGAGCCTTTGTGAATGAGATCAGAGCCTTTGAAAGAGGCTCGAGGGAACAGGCTGGCTTTCACTCTTCTGTCACGTGAGGACACCGCTTTCCTGCCCTCTAGCGAATAAAGCAGCAAGGCTCCCTCTTGAGCACAGAGAGCCCTCACCAGACACCATTCCTGTTGGTGCCTTGTCCTCAAACCTGGCAGCCTCCAGACTGAAAAATGAGTTTGTATTGTTTATAAATTGCCTCATCTGTGCTATCTCGTTCCATCAGTACAAGACAGAGAGTGTGAAGGAGCCAGTTGTGAGAGGCAGAGACGAGAGGAGGTGATGAGTTTGGTACGAGGACCTCGACTCAGAAAGAACAGAAAGAGTGAGACAATACAATGAACAAATGAAATGAGAAGTGCCTCTTCTCAGGCATTCCAAAGGCCCCATGTCCTGTGATCTTCTG
This sequence comes from Ctenodactylus gundi, assembly GCA_004027205.1. Lineage (NCBI taxonomy): Eukaryota > Metazoa > Chordata > Mammalia > Rodentia > Ctenodactylidae > Ctenodactylus > Ctenodactylus gundi. Next base: position 57,527 of record PVKB01003336.1, on the reverse strand, counting down.
CTTGTATCAAATTTAAAAACCATTTGGAGAAAGAGCCGGGTACCAACGTCCTGACCCAGACACGGAAGTGTCTGGGGGACTGCGCCTTGTGCTTCCTCACCTGAAGCACGTGACGTCCCAAGTGTCTTAAAAACTGTGATTAATAAGCCAAAAGGATACAGCCAAAGAAAATTGAGACATATTTTGCTTGTTCACCAAAGACGTAAAAATTCTCCCTTGCTAGTGATTATTGCCTTCTGAAGAAAAACTGAATACAAGAACCTCCCCTCAGCTCCACCCCTCATGCTGTAGCACTCTTTGCCGTCACTTGATGTTAGCTGTTGCTTTGATTGCGTGCTTTTAAAAAAAATGTCAAAAAGTAGGCCTCAGACCTGGGAGTCACTCTGTCTCCATGGGCTCAGCCTCTTTCCCACAGATACAGCAGCTTCACACAAGTGATTTTTTCAGCCTGATGAATTTGGGAGGCACTAATGTGCCCCATATAGACTGCAGTTCTTTGTGCCAAATATTTCTCACTCCTTTTCTACCAATGCACTTTAAATTCAGTATCTACCTATGCTCACTTCCATATTCCCCAACTTCAGCCCACTGCTTCCTTGTCCCGGATTTGAAATCCTAGCCCACCTTCAAAGAGTGGGATTTCTGGATCTTGCTAGGTACGAGTGGTCACTCCCTCCGCTTTCACACGCCATTTGAGTTGGTCTTTGGAAATGCTCACATTCTACCTCGATATATGGGAATAGTACTCATCACGTTGTCTTTACTAGGTCATGAATTGCTAAGGATAATAGCCATGTCTTCAGAGAGCCTCATGGATATAAAATACTTTGCATTATGCTTGAGACATTGTATCTCTTCCAAAAATACTATTCCTCCCTCTTTCTTTTCTATGACCCTTCTGTAGATAGCAACATGCTTTGTATGTAGTCTATGTCTATTAATATGTCTTGAACAACCGAAATGAGAACTTCAGAGGCTTCTCTCAACCTGTGTGATTCTGCAATTTAGATAAAGCTTAGAGACAAAGTACCTAGAGGCATCGGCATCCAGAATGAAAATGTTCTTTTTCCCTATAAGCGACTCATAAATTACAATGCTAAAAGGCTTGACCTCTAAATTGTGGAAAATTCTTGGAACTAACAAGCGCTGGACTGAATATCAAGAGCATATACAAAACTCGCCATAACACTAAGAGCTAAAGACGTATGCAAAATAAATGAGAACTATATTCTATTTTCATTAACATAGAATTTTGTTTAAACATAAATATAATTTTAAATATCTTTTGATATAATTTGTTTGTTTGTTTTCACACTGGAGACTGAGCCTAGGGACTTCACACTGAGCTACAGCTATGGCCCTTTTTCACTTTCTTTTTCTTCTTTAAAATTTTGAGACAGGTTCTCACAAAGGATACAGCCAAAGAAAATTTAGAAATATTTTGCTTGTTGACCAAAAGGCTAAGTTTCCCCACCTGGGCTCAAACATGTGATCCTCCTTCCTCAGCTTCCCAGAGTGCTGGGATCACAGATTTGTGCCGCTGGGCCTAGCTATAATTCTTTTATCATCTAATTGCTTCAATTTTTCTATTTGTTTAGTATATTGTTTGATAAAACACATTTTTACTTCTATAATAATAATCACAGAGATTATTTTATAATTATTTTCTATTTAAGATAAAATTTACTTATAAAATATATAAATACAAATTTGGTTATAAATCTATATTTCATACGTCCTTATATTCCAAATTACATATTTTTGAAATATTCTGATGTTACTGGAATATCGACTTTTCTAGCAATTTCACATATAGTTATTCCAGCCTGTGTCTTCACCGCAAGTCCCAACTGCCATAACAGAGATTTCTTTGATTGCTTTAGGTGACAAGGGTTATTAACCTTTGAATCCATCTCCTGTTCCTTGAGATGAAGTTAAATTTTCTTCACTCCATCTTGACGTGTAACCCTGGCTTTGCAAGCTCCCCTCCTGTAAAGCATCAACTTAATTGGATAATGATCACTCATCCATGTATTATTCTTGTAAACATCCCTCCTACAACTGGATGCAATTTCCTCAGAAATCAGGGACAATTCTACATGGCAAAGAAGTCTTCCCCAGGGATACTTTTAAGATTGTGCCTTCTCATTATCATATAAAACTACAGAATAGTCCTGTTCTCATGTTGACAATGAAACAAGACCACATGACAGCAAGAAAAATTTTACATTAACCCAAAAAAAACACCTCTTACACTCAATTTTCTAATAGTTTCTTAACATCCAGATGTCACCTAGGTAGTAATTAAATGTTTTTAGTTATCACCGAGATATTTTGCTTCCTCTAAGACTGTCCAAGAATCAAAAGATATTGCCAAATTTTTCCAATAATCACCTCTACACTCAGTGTAACCAAGGCCATAAAAACCTGAAATGTCAATTGTTTCCTGCCTCTAAACAATGCTCAGTGTTGTTGGCTGTAGCCTAGCATGAATGCATAGCTTGTAAATTTCTTCTGAATGCATAGCATTCCAATCTCACAAGTGAGGGCTTTAAATAGCAGCTTATCATTATGTCAAAATTCCTTAATGCTTTTACACCAGAGAGAAGGCATATAAGGAAAATAAGAAATCGAACTGTTCCAGACCATCTCACTGCTATTTATGTGGTAAATGGGATACACAGTGACCTCTAAGAATCATAATTATTCAACTATACAAGACAGCTGGTACATTTAAAAGACTACAAGTTCTTTATGCATTGGTTAAACAAAAAATTCACTTGGAACTAGTTCTAATGCCTTCCTGTTACATAATGTCAGATGTGAAAAACTTCTGTGCACATGCCCTGTGGCGTCATATAAAAATAGCATCTCTCAGTGCAACTTGATCACTGGGTAATATTGTCAAAGACAGAGAGATAGGTAGCAGGGGACAAAATGTGTGGCTGTGCAGGTTTAATAACAACTACTACAAAAATGCAACCTAGTGAACTATGTCCAGTTAGCAATCAAGCTCCTTTCATTCGTTTGAATTAAAAATACAGAGAGAAGAAACGAAGGAAGAAAGATCTACAAATATCTTACCCATGTATCTCCAACAAAATGCTGGAATGTGTGTGTCGGGTGTGACCATCATCGCACCTGGTATGTAGTTACCGCAAAACGTGTTGCAGATCTTGAAGCAATCATTTTCCTTTTCCTTTGCTACTTGGTGACTAAACAAAAATACCATTTTAAATTGCAAAGAGTAATCCGCATGGAATTTCAATATTTAAGAAGTCACAAACCTGAAGATGGTGCTAGAAAAAGAGTCAACAGGTGAGGCCTCTGGCTCTTAGGTAGAGCACTACAAGAGTAGCACTGCCTTATTTAGAATGACACATATATAGTAATTAGAAGGAAAAAAGTATGTATATTAATTTTCTCCTCTGTCTTATCTACATGATTGTAATAGCGCCAGAGGCTGAATACTGTGTTGGAACCAAATAATCCTTCTACTGTGAAAGGCGTGTGCAGTCAAGAAAGCTTGGATATCCTCCACCACCCCAGAGCTTGGAGAGCAGAAGCCACACCCACAGGCTTCACTGTTGGTCGCCTCTGGGCAGAGAATAGTACATAGTAGGTGCTTGTTATTAAACATTTGGCAGATGAATGACTGAATTCAGTCGTTCAGCAAATACTTCCTGAGAATCTGGTCCTCACAAGAGATCGCTGGGTATGAAGGGAGAAGCAAAGAAGAGGATGAACTAGCCATGATGAACTGAGTCTAGTAGAGGAAAAAGATGGAACAAATTAATTAGATGAAAGTCTCCAATGGGTAGATACCACTGGAGTGCAACTCAAACAGAGGAGGTTAGGATACTTGCCCTTCAAAGGCCAGAGAAGGCATCTCAAACTTGGTGACCACAAACATCCACCTACTGTGTGCCCTTTAGGTGTTTAAAATTTAAGAAAAGGAAAAATGAAGTGCAATTTAGGAAGAAATTTTAGGAAAGTTAGCCTGAGATTGTAAACCGTCACCATGCAGGCAGGCTTGACAAATTTGGGAGAGAGAAAGAAACTAGCAAGATTGCACTGAAACAGGTGTGTTGATATATGGTTGAAATCCCAATACTCTGGGAGGCTAAGGCAGGAAGATCACAAAAATTGAGCACAGCCTGGATATTTAGTGACTTGGGAAGACCCTATCTCATATTTAATTAATTAACTAATCAATTAAAAGGGATGAGATGTGGCTTAGGGCAAATGCCCTGGGTTCAATCCCTAGCACTACCAAATATATGTGTGGGGGTGTGGGGCTGTGTGAGTATGTATATATGTAAATATAAATATAAATATTTATTTATAAAACATAAAGTGCAGCTTTTTCTTAGCCAAAAGGCCGAGAAGCTATGAAGTATAGCTTTTTGTATGCATCATTCACTCAACGGAACAAGTAGTCACTTCACTGTTTGCTTACTTGTTTCCAGTTCCTGAAAGAGACAAATGTGTTGGAAGATGATGCTCTGGCGATGATAGCCACTGAATCAGGTTCAGAGAGCAAAATACCTGCTCACAAAGGGTTCAGTCCAGTTCTTCCCACTCAAGAGGCAGAATATTTGCCTGAGAAACAGAGCTTTTGGGTGGCCATCCAAGACAAGCCAAAAGCCTTCTGAGACTCTTCAAATGCTACTTGTCTTCTACCATCATACTTCTTATAATTAAAGGCTTGTCTGATATGATCTCTGACCCATTATGGTCTTTACACGTGTATCAAGTTTTCTATCTAATAGGTTTGTTAGCAGTGATTTAATTTGTGGTATTAGAGAATTTAAATTGCACAAGTAGATTTTTTTTAAAAGATGGCAGCATAATTACCTGAAATGTGCAACATCCATTACGCAAATATCGCTGGTTCATTTCGCGGGATTTAACACAGTGGGATATGCTAAAATACAAACAGAGTGTGGCTTTTTCTGTGCTTGGGAAAGAGCTTCTTCTAAGATTTGCTTAACCTCTGTCTGCGTAGAATTGCCAGCAGATTCCATTAAAGGTTTGGTTTGATGCTGACTAAGGTGAATTCCCGCGGGGGGGGGGGGGGGGGTTGTTTCAAGCACTCGGGGTGGAGCAGAAGACAGAGACAACAATGATAGGCATGCCGTAAATTTGCCGGGCTTTCTCTTGTGGATGCAGATTCGAGAGCAATGACACAGGCATTGTTCCTGATAGACACTTAGCATACCTAAGCGGCAAATCAAGCCTTGGGCTGCACAACTGAAGGTGTGTTTTGGGCTTGGACTCACACATGGTGGTCTCCCATCACTCTTGGAGAGTTCACTCCCCGTTTGGGCTCATACTGGGGACCCAGACAGTGGCTCTGCCTAAGCCAAATCTGTGCACCCCTGGCTCAACAATAAGCCAACCCACTGGTGTACGAGAAAACACAAAGTGCTTATCTTTGCTGGAGTGAATGTTTATGATAGTACCAGCAATAAACATAGAGTCAAACAAACTGCCCACAGCTTCCTCTCAGATGGAGGATCTTGAGTGTCCCCCAAAAGCCTCGTGTACTTAGAACTGTTTCTTATTGGGAGGTAGGACCTGGCTGGAAGGGGCAGATGCTTGAGATTTGATCTAGAAATATGTGTCAACTTTTTGCAATTGGAGGCACCCAGGACAGAGATTTCAGGTGTTGGTTATTGAGCTGTGGGCCAGGGAGTAGGGGAGGGGCACCCCCACTGGGGTTTGGGTGGAGTCCAACTGGCAGCTTGAAATAATCACAAGAAGGAAGAAGAAACACTGTTACAGCTTCCTCCTGGGAAAACTGTAGCTTTTGCTTGAGTTTCCAGACTCGGTAAGCTTCTGTCTGCCATGGGCTGAGTAGCTCTCCAGCCTCTGCTGATTTCAACCACTGCTGGCTGCCCATGAATGGACTGTCTGTGAGAGAGATCTTCTGAAACTGTGAGCTCAATAAATCTTTCCTCCCTTAAGTTGCGGATGTCGGGTATCTTGCCTGAGCAACGAGAAAGTAACTAAGGCAATTACTCTTTGCTTCGTTCGTATGAGCTCCAGAGCTCTAGAAGATCCAGTTCTCTAGTCTTATTCTGGAGCATAGACAATGGCTTAGCAATCTCTTCTAATTGTTTTTATGTTATTTTATACATTCACCACTCAACTCAACCACCCCACTCCTACGAAGTCAACCAAGGTAGGCGAAAATTTACATTCACCCAAAAACGTGCACACTTCCATGCACTGTCACTCAATACTGGGGACAATCTAAACGTTCTTTAATGAGGAGATGGGCAATTACCCGTTCCACGGAACACCGTTTAGCAACAAGAAGGAACAAACCACAGAAACGCCAGCAACTTGGATCAATCTGAAAGACCTTGTGCCAAATGAGAAAGCTCAGTCTCTAAAAGTTACTGTAGGATTCCATTTATTTGACATTTTCAAAAGATATGCGTAACTATAGCAACAAAGTGTGAGGGAAGAGCACTGAGCCAAAGAGTGACAGAATTACTCAGGATTCTGATTGTGGTGGCGATCACAAAAATCTATGCCAGTGTTAAAATTCATAAAATAGTCTACGAAAAAAGTCCAAGTGTACTGTTTGCTAATTTAAATAATAAAGTCAAAATACCCGTGCTATGGTTTGGAAATATACATGTCCCCCAGAAGTCTCATGTTAGGAAGTGGGGCTTGGTTGGAGGTTGGAAGGTCACTCTCGGTGAGACCTGGAAGGCCATGTCTCCTCTTCGAGCTCCCTGTTCTTTCTCTCTGCTTCCTAGCTCTGAGGGTTTGAGTAGCTGTCCTCCGCCAGGTGCTTCCACCAGTCCCTTCCACTACTGAAGCCAGCCAACCACGCATAAGCCGAGACCTCTAAAATGTGAGCTAAAATAAACCTCCCCTTCAATAAGTTGTAGGTGTCAGGTATTGCATCCCAGTGGTAAGAAAATAGCTAAGACAACACACAATAACAGGAAAAGTCGCGTTTGAAGGGATGCAAATAGGTCACACTTTCCTAGGAACCCTCTCTCATTTCCATGGATCAGCCACCCAGGGAGACGACTTGAACCGTGGGAGGCAGTGTTATCCCAGCACAATCTACAAGCTCTGTGGCTGCTCCTGAAGCCAGGTTGATAGGCCAACTACCATTCTTCTGGTTCTAGACAAATCCATAGAGCGTGAGTACAATCTAAAGGGGCCCCACTGAGTCATTCCACAGCCTGCTGTGACTCTCAAAGTTGTTAGCATTAGAGTATTTTTCCAGGCTTAACACAAGAGTCTTCAATGTGCTATTCCAGTATAAATGTTATTTAAGAAAAAGAATATGTTAGCATCTTACAAGAAAAAGGATCTTTGGATAAAATAGACTCAGAATTCCAAGAAAATAGTACAGAAGGCAGTAATTTTTGCTGAAAAGATAGAGAGGATAATTCTGGAACCAGAGAAGGTTCTAAGGAAGGGAGACCTAGAGAAATTAGTGGTGGCCAACAAGGCTATTGCCACCAGTGAGGACCGCCTCCTAAAAAAGGACACAGCAGCCCTGTCAACACCATCCATTTCCCATAAATATCAATACATAGATATCTATGTCCATAAGTATTAAAAATAAGTCCCAGCTACAGGGTACATAGACCAGTATCTCCTCATTCCACCATGTTGGAAATCTACCTTGCTCCTAGATCCTACCATTCAAACCTCACAGTTTGAAGTACCTCAATTTTTAAATTAACGAATGAATGTGCAAGGACTCATTAAGAATATCAGACCAATGGTGACACTTCAACCAAAGCCTATTTCTCAAGTTTCTCTTTCCCATTTTTCGACTTAAAACTTTATAAACCCTAAAACAAATGCATATATCTTGTCAGAGTGAAAACACTATCTTAGTACCTTGTAAATATTTCCTTCTGTATTTTCAGAAACAAGTTAAATAGCAGGAAAATATCATATACTACTTTCTATTAGTTGAGGCAAATTTTGTTCCTCTATAACTTTTGCCCACTTGACCCATTGTCTCATGGTCATATCCACTCTCTTATATGTTGAAAATCCTAATCATTCTTCTCAAGAAACATTTCATTCCACCATAGAGGAGCAAGCAAGCCTCAGGGGCTACATTTTGATATTCAGCTTTAAAAATGCACCAGATAGTGTCTGAGTATGTTGGCTGTTTAAGAGTTGAGGCAGGTAATTAGACATAGCTTTCATTTCTTCTCTTCTGAAATTAACATTCTTTTTCAACCTTCACATTTACATTAGCCTTTAATCTTCTTTTTTTTAATTGACATCAAAACATTCAGTTATTACAAAGATGTACCACTACATACAACAATTTTCTCTTATGTCAACATAGGAAGCAGTTGCACAGAGTTTCATCTCAAAACAGAATTATCTGGGTGCCTTTTACATGGCTTTTACTGAAATTACATTTATTCTTGCATATATGTACATATACTCAGATGCGTGTGTGCTTGCACACACACACACAAACACACACATGGCTTTGTCTGTAGACTTATACACTACCCAGAAACATAAAACCTTTGAGCAGGCATGGCTAGTACTGGCTCTGGTCACATAGTGTCTCTTTTCATCTAAACAGAACTTTTTTCAGCAGTAGGAACATGGCAGACCTGAAGTAGGTCCGCCTTTTGCCACAGGAGTGCACACAGCTCTACTGTTCAACACTGAAATGCTATTTATTAGATAAACATTACATTGAAATAGCCAAAGAACATACAAGGCCATTAAAAGAGTGAGCTTTTTCCCCCACCACCACCACTTACTTCTTTTTATGTTATCTCCTTAAAGAGGGACTTTCATACCAGAGCAACCTTGGGGGAAGTGAGACCACAAAAAAGGCATTCATGGGGGTGATTTTCCCGGCTCTCCATTCTATTATTTTAGATATTTCTTTTTGAACGTGGGCTTTCTTTCCCACAGTTGGGCTTGGCCTCCCGGTTAGCAATGACGTTATGTCTGTGTTGATGGCTTCCCAAACTGCCACTGGGAAAATTAGTGCCACAAATTTAACATAAAGAGCTAAATTCTAGCCTCAGTTGTCTCAATCTAATTCAAGGACTCTTTGACTGTAAACACAGTCTTGATATGGATATTCATTACTTTTTGCCATTTTGGGGGAGAGATGAAAAATAGAGATAAAAATAAGCCCACGTGCCCGATATGTATAGCCAGTGCTCCATCCCGTTCCTGACGACTTTGTCAGCAAGGGCTTATCGGTCATCTTCTGTTTGGAAGAAAGCACACAAAGCTCCAAGGCAAATGAGAAGCAGTATTATTTTCACGAAATTTGCAATCAGTAGGAATACGAAGGAAAGTAGCTACCAAACAAGCTTCTAAATGTGTGCCAAAAGCAAATGGCTAATAAATGGAAATTTAGAAAGAAGAGTTTACCCCCGAAGAAGAATGAGCAAAGCAGACTAAGAAAGGCTTAAGAAAGAAAAATTATTTGAAGTGAGGCATTCAAAAAATGATAGAAAATGCAAAGGGTTAAAATGGGTAAAAGAGCGAAGAACGCGTATGCAAACACTGGAAGCAAGAAAGTGCTGAGTGAAGAGTTGCGCTTGCGCACTCAGGCCGCACGTGCACTAAAACTGGAATAACCCAGAGGAGCCTCGCATGGCCCCTGTGCAAGCACGATGTGCAGATTGGTGAAGTGTTTGTAAGAATTGGTTTTCAGGTCTTGGTGGTATTTCTTATTGTTACTAATTTTCGCTCAAGTAAATGGCTAATCACTTCGAAGGCACAAAGAAAAAGTTTTGGCGTGCTATTGCACAGTCACGTGACCGTAACTAACAGTGCAATGTGCATATCAGAAGCCTATTAGTAGAACCCAAGGGTAAATGTCCGGGAAACACATAGATTTAACCATGACACAATGTGTATGTGTACCAAAATAGCACCGGGTACCCCATTAGTACATACAATCTTACAGGTTTCAAAAATTGATTTGATAAAAGGGAAACAAAGCAATGGGGTGCATGTTTGGAAAACCGTGCCCATGTCCACGGAGACGCCATGTGCAGGTCTGGCAGTGGCAACCCACCACCTTCTTCTCCCTGATTCTCTCTTTCCTTTGAGGGGGTCTCCAGCACCAGCCATGCCAGGTTTTTACAGAGTTGACCTCACTGGTAAGCATGATGGCCCGAGAGAACCGACACCGCAGAGAAATTAGAGACTCCTGATTGGGATGTAAGGGATTCGAAGGAAGATCACAAGGATGTGAGGATGATTTTAATACATATTCCTAGTATGCATGAGAAATGCCAACCTCTGGCGCTCACTGCCATTTGTTATAAAACTGAGTGGGGCCCAGTAGTTATGAGTAATGAATGACAATTGGAAAGAATGAGAATATTGATAAAACTATTAGCAAATGTTAAATCTCAGTCAATCTATTTGGAAATGGTTATTTCAAGTGTTTTATGTTTTTGCTAAGAGAAAAACATGTATGAGAGCCATTTCTTCAAAGATTATTCATATTCAAATACATCTTTTCCTTGGACAAGTGTATTTATTCCTGGGGTGTGTTCCATAGCTGGAAAGGGGAAGAAACTCCCAGAGAAGTTCCACATTTTATTTCAGCGTTCATGAAAGATCAGAGGGTTGGGTTTTCCTCTTAAGTTTCTTCTCAGGCCACTACTTTTCAAACTAAAATGCTATGACAGTATTTATGCTTTTAATTTCCTAACATGACCAAGCAAGATAGAAAACATAGGACAGAAGAGATCAATTGCTGCTGAAAATGCAACCGCATCACAATTTATTTCAAAAGCCCAAGACTAATGAAAACAGAGTAAATCTATTTGTTTTTAAGGAAAAGCTTTCTTCGGTTCCACTTTAGGAGATGATTAATGGCAGTGATTTTCGCACGTGTTCTGCTGATCTGGCTAGACTGCCTTCAAGTGGCAGTTGGGGCCCCAAGCCCTGTATCTTCTGGTATCACATGTCCTGCCTCAAATGTAATTACAAGTTTCAAGAGGCTGAACATAAAGAAGTCATTTAGCACGGCTATTCAGGTTATTTACGATAGACCATACATCCAGTTATTCAGAACTGTAAACTCATTCAGTTACTAATAGGCCTTTTTTTAAAAAAATGAATAAACCTCTTGAAACAGGGAGGTTTTACTTTAATCACTACCTCAATGTTAAATTTCGCCGTTAGCCCGATGTCCAAAACAGGGGCTTGATTCTGTGCTGCGGCACCACGGACCGCTCAGAGGCCCGCACGTTCACAGGAAGCCAATTCCTGCACTAGGCGGGTCTAGCATATGACAAGCAGGAAAAGGAAGCCTCTAGATCAGGAAAAAAGTGTCAGTCTGGAGCTCTGAGTAACGAAGAAGAGCAGCTCAGGGTTGTTCCCACAGTGCGAGCCCCGTCTTTGGCAATTGTTGCCTTCTGTGTGCTGTGAGTTTGCTTTGTGTTGTTGGCCTTGTGTGCTCCACTTACATAGTCGGTGATTTGTCCCCTGCTTTACTTCAGCTCCTTGTGACAAAAAAATGCAAATTTTTATATTTCCTATTCCATTTCAGAATTCAAAAATCCCATGACACAAATAATTGCAAAAAGTGACATGTCTCATAGCTAAATGCTCCACTTTCTGAGAGGCAGTACTATTACCTAAATTCAACACCACTGGAATTTTCAAGAAATGGTATTCAGTTCTAAGATTTTTTTGAAACATTAGCAAGATATGATCTGTCCTTGTTCGGTCAGCTTCATTTCTCTTCTCCAGAATAAAATAGAACATCACAATTATTTATTCTATGTGGTAACTCTCACGTTGTTCTTCATTCACTTCAGGAACAAAATCAAGACAGATCATATTTTCAGATACATTATTTCCATACAAAATTGTGAGAATGACTATTCTGAATGGTAAATGTCCAGCAAAATTGAGCCTTATTACACAATAAATGGAATTTCTGTCATTTCTAATATCCTACCATACGGATTTTCAGGGGCAGGTATGGAATCCGGACTGCAATGGGTTAAAAGTGTCTGACACTCATGCTCCTGAACTAGCATTGCTGGGGGTGTGGTGCAAAATTGGGTACACAGAGATTTCATGCATCCGTATTTCTGCCCGATGGGGAAGTTTATTTTCAATTCTGATTCTAAGCACACAGAAGCTTTTCCTACCAGAGGGGTCTTAATACTCCCATCCCAGTACTTTGATAAGTACTGCCTCCATGAAGATAACACACACCGTTAGAAGGACGCACAAGGGCGAGGGCACACAGGGGGAGGAGGATGGGAGGAGGAGCCGGGGTTAGCCCGCACCTGCTGTCCTTCACAAGCAGAGTGGAAACCAGCCTGGGCGCACTGCACTGGGGAAGAGGTTGACCTCCTGGAAAAAAACAGGTGACTCAAAGGAAGTAAACTTTTGAAAGCCTAAACCTGAAACCAGGGGATAAGGAAAGAATGAGAATGATCGGCAACTGTCAACACAAAGCAGAATGTCACAGACCTAGTGCAAATGGCCCTAGGGGGTCGGAACATTTCCTTATCAAAGGTTATTCAATGGGAAAGAGCCAGAAAAAGCCTTCAAGGAGTCAACACTGCAAGAGGGGCTCAGCTGGGGAGAGAAAACAAACACTCGAACAAGTAAACAATGTCAGGTGCAAACACAAAACAGAGTCAGGTGTTAGAGTGCGACTGTAAGGGAGGTGTGTGAATCTGCTTTCCATCGTTACAAAGTACCTGAGCTAATGGACTTACAAAGAGAATAATGTTTACTTTGGCATACAGTTTTGGAAGTTCCTGTATGCTCATATATGCCATTATATGTTTTCTATTGCAGGGTTATTTTGGCTACATTCTATTCCATCTTTTTAACTGTAGTATCAGAATTATATTAAATATTCTTTTAAAGTTGACCATGTTGTATTCACAAGTAAACTTGCAATTTTAGATTATGTGTCAAGATACATATATCAATCACTGAGTTGTATGTTACATACTGTGACGCAACTACCTATGTTCTGTTCACTTTAAATCCTATAATCACACTGTCACTTTCCCATCACACTGGCTTTCCCATCCCTACTTAGTGACCTTCCCATTTAGAAGTGGCAGATATATCTTACTGCTCCATGCTTGGTCCTGCACTGACCAGCAAGGTAGAAAAGGCTCCATGGCTTTTATATTACCTCAATACAAATGCACATATTGTATGATGTAAGTTACCAAAACTTAATTCATTGAAGAGTTTCCTGGTGGAAGAGGGATTTCGCTTAATTTTCTATCTAAAATAGAAATCACTCAACACCATCTCTGGTGAGGGCAACCCAAACTTTGTCAACATATTCCCAGCATCTATCGGCAGAAGGTGAAGCATCGAATGGTCTCTCTGATATAACAGAACCTGATCACAACTCTTATGGAACTTAAAATGAAAATCAAAGTGAAACAGGGGGGTAGGGTGAGTAGGGAGGGAGGGGTGAGTAGGGGGAGGGACAAAAGGAGAGTGGGAAAGTCTTTGTCATCTTGACAAGATACGTATGTGCACAAAATGTTCAACTTCATTGTAAACCTTAAATCTTGCACTAATACATATCACTAAAATGGGGGGAAAATATTCCCAGGACCAGGAGCACTCTGTCATAAAGTAGGTTATTAATGTTAAGGTAGCTCTTACTAGTATAAAATATAACTATTAAATCCAAGTCTGGCCCACCTGTAATTTCTACCTATTTGTTAAGTTGACCCTTGTAAGCAATATACAATGACCCCATACCTTCTCTGCATGACCCCATACTATCTCTGAATTTTTTAAGATGACATTTAGAACCTTAAAAGTATAAATTTCCTGAAGGAGTGATGAGATTTTGAGATCGTAATGGAACATTAAGTTAGGTCTCTCTTAAAAGCATGCTTCCTGGACATTCTATCATTAATCTTCAGAGAAATATCAGGAAATTCTCTTATAATTTAGAAGGCAGCAAATGAAACTATTCCTCTTTCTTGGGGATTAATTTTCTTAGATCCGAATTTCAAAACTCTAACCCCACTAAAGATAATAACAAGGTTTAGAAGTTAGAAGTGCTTTCCTTATCACCACAAAAGACCAAGAGTTTTGTGTCTTTGCAGAAGATGTCAGGATAGAAACCAGTTTGAATACAATAGAGAAAATGATCTAGTTTCACGTAACTCTGTTTGCACCTTGTTGCTATAATCTCAATCTACCTGTGCTATAATCTAATAAAAATAGTTTCATCTTGATACTAGAGTATTGTAGAAGAGCTACTCATACACAGATCTTGAAGAGAAGCAGAATTACCTTCCTGTCCACAATAATTACATGAACTCTTTAAATTGGGGCATGTAAAGGGGCAACATCTTTGACACCAGTGCTAATCGGTCCAACATGGGCTGAGAAACACATCTGAGGCCACATCCAGATTCACAAGGAAAGAACGCTTTGGTCAACTGTTGTGACCACGGCTTATCAGTATGATAGAGGGTGTGGCAGACACACAGAAGACACACACTGTCTCTGCATATCCAGACCAGGGTTGTAAGTATGGAGGATGTGAGTTTTTTGTAGTTAAGAATATTTCAGACTTCCAGTCAAGATGGTGGCTGAGTAACAGAGATGCACAGTGTCTCCTCCTGGAACCAATTAAAAAGTTGAGAATATAGTCAAAAACCACCTGTTCAATATAGTTAGGACAGGGAGAAATGCCCCAACAACTGAAAGGAAGCCAGGAGAAGATCAGAAATTCCAAAGGAACATTGGAAGTGGGGGCTAAAAATAGCAGCCCAGGAAGCCGCCCCAGGCCGACTGCAAACAGCTGGGAGCTGCCAGCATCCACAGACAGAGGAAAGCTGGCTTGGAGTCTGGAACCTCTGACTGAGCTAGGAGAGGATGGAGTGCCCCAACAACTGAAGGAAGGTCACAGGAAGGTCAAAAATCCTGAAGACATATTGAAAGTGGACGAAAACAGCAACCAACTAAGTGTGGCCCTGAGCTGCCAGCATCCACAGGTGGAGGGAAGCGTGGAGACTGGAACCTCAGACTAAAGTAAGCACAGATTCAGGAGAAGTGGGAATTAACAGCATCTGGTGCTCCAGCCTCCAAAATCACCTTCAGGTAGTGCATACTACAAATGCACTATGAGCTTCCCCTAGAAAAGGCCTCTTGGAGCCCAGATAAGGAGCAGCACTCGGCAGCCATAACAGGCAATGACATAAGCAGGAGCCATTTAAACAAAAATCATCCTGAAACTGAACTGATTAGAGTAAAAGAAAGCTCAGAAGAGTGCATCAGGGTTTGGGGGTCACTCTTAAACAGGAAAAAATGGCACAAGAAAACAGTTGTGGAGAGGAGAGGAAGGCTGCATACCTGCTGAATGGCTAGGTGTGGTGGGAGCTCCTCGGAGGGTGGAGAGCCCTGTCCTTGGGGGAAGGAAGCCAGAACAGGTGGAAGAGCTTTGCAGAGGGGGCTGGGAGTGATCAAGACACCTCAGAGGATATCAGACTGTTAAGTCCTCTTTTATCGCCTACTCCCAGCATAGAACTTGGAGGAATTTAGGCTCCCTCCAAACATCCTCATACTCTTTCAAAGAAACCTCTCACCTTGGCCTTTCAAGTGAAGTCTCTCAGCAACTGAAACACGGGAAGACAAGGCAACAGGACACCCACAAACATGCTCGATACCCCAGAAACTAATGTCATTGGCTCTAAAATATTGGAACTCATAGGGAGTAAGTCAAAAAACAAATGAATGAGTGAGCTGAACAACCAGTTCAATTAAAAGATTTTCTCAAAGAAAAGCAAGCATTGATCAGTGGGCTTAAACAGGAACTTACGAACCAAATACTGGTCATAATGGAGACAAAGCTTACTGAGCACATATTTTACAAATAAAACGTTGGCTGAAGTAAACAAGGAAATGCAAGAAATGAAGGAACATTTTTAATAGAGAAGTGGAAATTTTGAAGTCTATCTGAATTTCAGGATATGAAAAATTCATTTGAAAGCAGGTGAAGTTGACTTAAGCATTGTGAGGACAGAATTTCAGACCTTGAATACAAGGCTGAGGAAACAAATGCTGTAATTAGGCATGACTTCAAAATTAGAAATGAGCAAAGTAGCTGGATACAACAGCTGCTGGATGATTCAAAGAGAACCAATTTCAGAATTACGAGTGTGGAAGAAGGAGCAGAAGACAGCACCAAAGCTATCACTAAAATCATGCAAGAAATTTTCCCAAATCTAGAAAAAGAAATTAATTTTAGGTACAAGAAACTTG
Organism: Ctenodactylus gundi; assembly: GCA_004027205.1. NCBI lineage: Eukaryota > Metazoa > Chordata > Mammalia > Rodentia > Ctenodactylidae > Ctenodactylus > Ctenodactylus gundi. The sequence goes on along the minus strand of PVKB01003336.1, from coordinate 41,258 downwards.
TAGAACACCAAATAACCTCAACCAGCAATGAAACTAAAGAAATACAACATTAAATAATACTAATATCATCAAGAGAAAAACAGGCATTAGTCTACCAAGGCAAAACCATTTGAATCACTGCAGATTTCTCAGTGCAAACTTTAAAGACCAGGAAAGCCTGGAGCAAAATCTTTCAAGCTTTATAAGACAGCAAGTATCAACCCAGGTTGTTGTATCTAGCAAAATTATCCCTGAAAATTGAAGGAGAAGTAAAAACTTTTCATGATCAAGAATTCCTAAAGAAATTCACAACCACAAGCCTAGCATTGCAGAAAACACTTGAAGGGATCTGTGAGAGAAGCAAAGAGACAAGCAGCACCAAAAAGTATGGAGGAAAGGAAACATCTAAAAAGAAATTATAGCGAAAAAATAGATTGGTATTTGAATCATTTGATTATATACTTCTAAAACAGCTGTTGCATAAAATCTCTGAAATTTCTCCACATAACTATTATTCATAATAGTATATTAGTTTGTGAAACATAATTATATTCAACAATGGGAATTGATATAAAATCTTTTAAAACTATGTATGCATGAATTTATGGGTGGATAGGTAGATAAAATGATGTATCAAACCTGGCAAAATGTTAGTAATAAATGAAATGTGAGTAAATAATTTATGAAAATTTAAAAATTTTGAAATAACTAAGTATGCCATAGTATCTATTGCTTATATGATATAGACTAAAGTTCATTTATTGTAGCAATTCATTTATTCAGTCTTTGATGTAAGTTCATTTTAAGAAAACTGACTGATGTAACGATAACCTGAACATCTCTTGAATGTACAATTACCTTTCAGTACTCAGCTAAGGAATTTGAAATTTAACTTCTTTTTCTTTCTCACATTTTCTGGCCTTATGAATTAAATTGTTATAGTTCTTTTCTTATGTGGACTGGTAGGTGAGGCCATGTTAAATAGTCTCAACAAAGATATAGAAAAAAATAACTTTTGGCAAATATTCCGATAAAGGCCTCTGCTGGACCCAGAGAAGAGGCATCAGAATCTGGCCACTGCTACCCCTTCTAGAGATGGGAAGCTGAGCTAAAGAGTGGTGATTTGAGTGGTGAAGTGAGTCAGACACACAAGATTAAATGTTAAATATCTCATGGTTTCTCTGATTAGGGAAATCCAGAATACAGGCATTTTATGGAACCAAATGGGTGTGATAATGGAAGTTAGTGGGGATGGGGAGGGCCAAAAATGGGGAGGAATTGTAAAGCTGGTAACATATATATATATGCACAAAATACTCAGGTTCATTATAAACATTATGTATTCCATATGTATATAAATACAGTGCTGCATCTCCAGCCTATTTATATTTTCGATTTTGAGATAAGGTCTCACTAAGTTGCTAAGGTACCCAGGCTGGGCTCAAACTTGGGATCCTCCCACAGTGCTGGGATTACGGACCTGCACCGCCAGGCCTGGCTGAAAATTTTATTTTATTGAGGAAGAAACTGTATTAAGAAAGTTACTATTGATCTTATGACATCCACCCTAACTTCAGTAAGATGACCACCTCCTCTTCCCTCAGTTGTTCATCATTCAGCACAGTTTTGAGTCTTTTGGCATCTAAGTGATACCCAAGCCCTGGCTCATTCTGGTTTACCTTTGTTCTTCCTAATATGTTAAACTCAACTCCCTGCAATGCGGTGGAGTCACATTGCAGGGAGCTCGGCGGTAGAGCACCAAAATGCTAGAAGAGGAAGAAGAAGAAGAAGAAGAAGAAGAAGAAATATAAAATCAAGAAAGAAAAATGAAAAAAGAAAGGAAAAATCTGCAACAAAGTCAAATGCATCTCTAACTGATACTGGAAAGCCACAAAACAGCAAGATTTATAACCCAGGCTTGGTACCACAAACCTGGAACTGCAACACTCTGGGAAGCTGGGGTAGGAGGGTTCCAAGTTTGAGTTCAACCAGGGCAATTTAGTGGTGTTCCCAACATTTTTTTTTAAAAAAAATTTTTTTGAAAAAAATTTAGCCTGGCCCCACGGCAGACCAGTAATCCCAGTACTGTGGGAAGCTGAGACAGGAGAATCCCAAATTTGAGGCCAGTCTGGGCAATTTACTGATTCAACAAGAAGATGCTCAAAATCAAATCTAAAAAGTGGGTTACAGCTCAGAGAAATGGCCCTGGGTTCAATCCCCAGCACAAGAAGCAAAAAAAAAAAAAAAAAAAAAAAAAAAAAAAAAAAAAAAAAAAAAAAAAAAAAAAAAGCCAAACGGTTCAAAGATTTCTTGTAAGGCTGGCCTGGTCTCTCCTGGGACACCTGGTGATTTCTGCTTGCTTTGTTTTGGTCTGTTTTATTGCTATTTGTTCCAAAGTTTGTCAATTAAATCAAGCTTGTTTGAAAAAAAAAAAACTAGAAAATTCTAATGAAAGTCACATCAAGCCCTTGGGTCCTAGCTAATGTGTGCAAGGGTGTGTGGGAGTGTGTGTGTGCAACACTGGGACGCAACCCAGAGCCTTTGCAGCAAGCCCCACCGCCAGCCATTTTTATTTTTTATTTTAATTCACAATCTCACCAATTTACTAAATTGCCCAGGCTGAGCTCAAACTTGGCAATCCTCCTGTCTCAGCTTCCCAGAGTGCTACACCACCAAACCCAGATGTAGCTAAATTCTAATAGTTTGCCTACCTCCTGTACCCCCGCTCCCACAATAATTCACCCCATAATACTAGCTGCTAGGATTCAAACTGACCATGAGTAAGTAAATTAAATTCTTCCTTCCTCGAACAGATAATTTTGATCTGTTCCCAGCTGAGCCCGAGCCAAAACGTCCTCATTTGTGCACCCTGGAGATGGTGTCTCCAAGCAAGGACCTAAGAGAAGCAAGGGTCAAAGGAAGACTGTGAGGTCGAGCCTGTGAGCCATGGAAGTATTTTCTCAATCGGGTTCATCAGCACAAAGCCATGAGGACTTACACATGTTTTTCAACAAAGAGCATTTGGTACAATTTTTTGGCAGATGGCAAGATAAAGTCCATTTGCTTAAGAAGCCACTCCTTCTTTGATGTGGTTAATTACAACCTCACCGGGCACATACCAACCTTATCAAGACCCATCTGGCAGGAGCTGCTCTTGTCAGAATGCCTCCTGCTGCTTTAACATGAGTGTGGCTCCCATGCCAACAGTATCCCCGAAACCATGTAACCCCAGGAAGGCAGGGTTCCACGCCAGGGACCTGAAGCCCTGAAAAGACAAGCTCAGTGACTGAGGGATGCGTCTCCAGGTGACAGTGTGGGCACATCGGAAGATCTTAAGTTTTATTTTCATTTTTCATCACCTTTCCTTCTGCCATCCACTCATCTCACATTTAAGTTCTTCTCTTTTTTTCCTGTGTTACCGAATAGAACTTGCTGATTATAAGGAACTTTTTAAGTGCTAAGCCACATTTAAAAAAAAAAAAAAACAATGAAAGTCCTCTCCCCAGTTCTGGCACGAACAGTGAGACGTGTATGATTCCAGACCTTTCTCCCTATGTGTTGTACTTAGCTTCGATGTTGCTTTTCACTAAAAATCAAAACAGTTTCACACGAGACATTTACATAAGACAAGCTTTGTAAGATTTTAGGAAAGAAATTTCAAGCGAGCCTGGCAGACTCAAGGAAAAAGAGCCACATATGATAAGTATGAGCAGTAAGAAGAGAAAAAAAATAAAACTGAGAAGAATTAAGAGATCAAAAAATATCAACGAGAGAGGAATTATAGGAAGATGTCACCGTCCAGAGAGCTAACCAGAAGAAAAAGAGAAAATATCAACCTGTTTTATTGTCCGTAGTAGCAGAACACATGGCATAACCGTGCTTAGTGTTTGTTTCCTGAATGAACACCGTGTAGACTACTTCCAAGGTATGGCTGAGATCAACTTAGAGTTAAGGAAGGCAACGATGATTTATAAAAGTTAATGAGACAAAAAGTTAGCTCTATAAAAACAGTTTAGTTGGTGCTAGTTCATATGTATAGAAGAGAAAGAACAGAAAGGTAAAATCTCTGGGAAAGTCAAAATAGATACACTATAGTTAATGACAATGACCAACATAGAGGGAAACATGAAGCATTTGCTGGGTATGAAAATCAGGCAGGATGATCCAGAGGACCCTGGGGGTGAATGAACATTTCAGATGTCCAGCATGTGCCAGATGCTCCCCACTTGACAATTCTATTTGTCTTCCTAACTTTGCACAGGAGGAATTAATAGGAATTTTTAAATGTAGAAACTGAGGCTCAGAAAGGTTTAGTGTGTCCAGCCTCTCAGGTAATAAGCAGTATAAACACATTTCAAACACAGACCTTGGTTCTCTAGCCAAAGTGTCACCTCTGTTAGCCAGTGCTTCCTCTAGAGCAGTGGGTTGTGGGAATGGGCTTGTCTGAGGGAGGAGCAGGGTTGGGCACTCGAAGCATGGTACAAGGACCATGAACATCATAAACTTAGGCCCTACTCCAGAAATACTGAGCTACAGCCTGCTTTGTAACGTATCCCTACATGACTGGACGTACACGGTGTCTCAGAAGTACTCATAGAACATGTTTTCCCTTACAACTCAGCAGTCCTCCTTTGGAGGGATCTCAGGAATTCTCTAAAGTAGAAAAGCCTGAAATCAGTGAGAAGTTGTTTCCCATTAGGTCTGAGACACTTCCAATTGTAGACTGCACCCCTCGGTCTGGTCCAATAGTACACTGCACCCCTTGAATTGTGTCCTCTTTGGATGTGTCTATCAAATAGTTGTGACAATGTGCTGTGGTTCGGATATAGTTTATTCCCAGAGGTCTGTGTGTTGGAAGCTTGCTCCTCAGCATGGCGTTGTTGGTGACTGAGGGATTCTTTAAGAGGTGGAGCCCAGTAAGCCATGTTGTTGTAGCAGCAGAAAGTGAATTAGAACACTATTGAATTAGTACGCTGTATTTGATTTAGTCAAAGAGAATAAAACAAGCCAAAAAAAACTTTCCTCTTACTGGGCGTGGAGTGGGCAGAAGCCTCTCAGCAGCACTGACCCACACATCAATTTCTCCAGCCCGCATCTCCTTCCCTACCTGATCCAAAGCTACATGACAGCAACATGAGCCTTTCCTCTATTGCGTAGACCTCAAAGCAACCCCTCACAAATTTAGGCGCGATGGAGGCCCAGATGGAAAAGTACTCACGCTGGCAACTCATCTGAGTTTCTCCATGCACTACTAGGGTTAGACAAGTGTGATCCAGGAGACCAAGCATGGTGTCCCACTGTGGTCCCTCTCATTTACTCCCCACAAGCCACACGTGGCTTGGGACTGCTGCAAGGAAAGAGCTCTCGAGGCTTCTGCGCACTGTCATTCAGCAGCCCAATGTCCTTGAGAAAGTCACTGGTCCCTTCTGGGTGCCTCAATTTCCTCAGCTGTAAAATGGGCTTTGCCTAGTTCACAGGGAAACCAAAAGGACTAATTAGTGTTTGTAAAGCTTTGAGATTCCCTAGATGAAAGTAGCTATATAAGTATAAATGATTATCATTATCATTATTATTATTATTACATAAAGTATGAATGACAGTTTAAGCATGGGATTATATGCCGGCCTCCTGGGGAATGGATAGTAGATTTCTGGATAAACAAAAAGTGCTGTGCACTGTTATTATCCACCTGCCTTTCCCAGGTCTGCGCAGGAGTGCATCATCATGCTGGCTAGCCTTGGAACACGAAACGAAGCCTGTTTAATTCACCAGAGAGGAATTCGGCTGAGACAGTAGTGACTGAAGTCCGGACATCTACATCTCATCAGCTGTGTATCTCCACCATCAAGCTGATCCGGCTCTCCACATGACCTGGTGAATGGGGGTGGAGACTGTGGTAAACCTAGCCCACCACTGGCCCAAATTACCATGTCAGGCCAATTAAGTGGTTGCATTTCTTTTCTGATGTATAACAAATGAAAGTATAAATAAATGCGGAGAGAGAGGTCCAAATCTCCCCAAGCTGATTCTACCGCTTGACAAAGTAAAAGAAGGCTTTGTGGGCTTAAGGCCACTCTGTTCCCCCTCAGCAACAGGAAGTCAGCCTCTTTTTCGCTAGGACCTACAGCGTATGTGTGTAATTGGGTTGGAAGTTCCAGGTGCCAGCCGCACAGAGCCACCACATTAAGAAACCAGAGACAGTGGGGTGTACTCAAGTAGCTCCAGGATTCTTGGACAGATGCACCTTGCTTCTCCTGACACCCTGATTCACACAATTTCCTGCCACGGAAATGGCATCTGTGTCAGGTATCATGGTCTTTCCAACAGTTCCTCAACTCTGATACGCTGCTTACTGGTAGGAAAATGAACCAGATAACCTAAATCTGGTTCCGGTTCCATGCTGTCAGTGCCACTTTGAGGTTTTAAATCTTGCCCCATTTGGCACAAATTTTGTGCTCTGCTGTCCAAATTCTTGACTAAATTTTTGATATTTGCACTGTTCCGTCAGCTGGCTGTCCTCTTCCATATATTTCGACGACTAGACTGGGACCAGAATTTGGTAGAGAAGCTCAGCCTGACCACTTATGAATTCATATTTCATTTCAGATAAGCTCCTGGCAAGGGTACGTATTTTCCAAAGCAATCCATCAGAACTCGCTGGCAACTGAGCAGTCCCAAGGGCCCCGGGCCCCTGATGTGATTTATGAGACCTTCTCTGTCCAATGAAGTTGAAAGTACCTGGAGAATAACTTCTCACCCAGCATTATTTAACCAGAGCTGCTAAGCTAGGCTGGAAATCAGGAAAACGCATGACAGGGTGCAAGGATTTGTGGGGTGCGAGAGGAGAGAGAACAAATTCTATGGGGAGGCGAAAATCTCACCTTCCATCAATGTTCTAGATTAGTGACTGCACTTTTCACTGACATAAATATTAATTTGAGTGTTAATTTATAGCATAATCCAGCAAGGGTCATGACAACACTGAGGAATGTAAGAGTTTTTAAATTATCTTTATTATAGGAACCACCTTTAGGTAATGAAAAGATCAGTGGCCTGGGAGCCAGGAGGTTGAGTCCTAGCCACCGTGGCTTCTTATGTCCCAGGGCACTTTCTCACCGTAGCCCTCCTGTGCACAGGGGTGCCAAGACCCCAGCAGGTGTCTGATGCCTCAGGTAATACCAAGATTTCTATATTATTTTCTACACACACACACACACATATGATAAAGTATAATTCCTAAGTTAGGCACAGTAAGAGATTAACATGACAGGCCTGGTGGCATATGCCTATAATTCCAGCACTCTGGGAGGCTGAGGCAGGAGGATCACAATTGTGTTCCAGCACAGCTTGAGCAATATAGTGATTTAGAAAAAACAATGTTCTGAGGATACAGCTCATTGTGAAGCTCACTCCCCAGGACCACACACAAAAACAGAGATCGATGTAACTAATAATGAAAGAAAAATATAACAATATGCTACAGTAAAGTTGTATGCATGTAGTCTCTCTCAATCTATCCATCTGAAAACACCTTAGACTCACCATTCTGGGATGGCATGAGATGGTACCCTGCCAGGGGGACAAGAGAAAGTCAGGTAAATGCTGCAGGCATCACGCCGCAGCCTTAGGCTCCTTACATCAGGGTGACTGGAACACACGCACCGTCGCACTGTGGCAGTCCATCTAAAAACCCAGGTGGCTGCTGGGTGATAATGGGCAGTAGCAGTGTACTCACCACAGACGCTCTGGACCAAGGGGTGCTTCAGGTCTGGGTGGGATGGAGCAGGGTGCTATAAAATTTAAACTTACCAATTGTTTGATTCTGAAATTTCCCTTTTGATCACAGGTAACTGAAACCATAGAATGCAAAACTATTACTAAGATGGACTACTGTTTTTGTAAAACGAAGGGAGTCTACCAGGTAGGTAGGTTGCCCTCAGCTCTAAACCTGTACACCCACGAACTTCTGAGGATTAGTTGGGGCATCCTGTTGTGGCTTTGACCTTTGTTTGCCACAAACAGGCAGTTTCGGAAAGCGGTTTTGTGCTAGGCGCTGAACATAGATATTCAAGGAATAAAAGACAATTTCTATGCTCTCAATGACCTCCTAATCTTTCTTCATACTTACTAACGTATAACCACGCTGAACCCAGAAAATCAGCAAAGTTGGGTGGGTGTGTAACAGGAGAGAACAAGGAAAGACATGTCATAGGAGGCAACATGCGCAGAGCTACGAGCAGCGTGGGACGGTCGGGCCAGCTCCCCTGTCTCCATACAACCCCGGCCATCCTCATCTCCCTGCTCCAGATAATCTGTCTTCCTTCTTTCACTCTGAACCTGTCTTTGTCCCCTCTGCTTGTAGAGCCAAGGCAAAGGCCGTCCCACCCCAGCAGAAGGGCCTCCGAAGGCCCCAAGGTCTTTGCTTGTCATTTCTTTACCCCCTGCAACCTCCAGGGCCCTGTGCTGTCTTGCCCAGCAGGAGGAAGAGCGGATGCAAAACTGGCATTGCCTTCACCCACCTCCTCTGCCGCAGAGAGAACGATTATTTCACTTCCACTCAGCTTCCTGTCCAAACTGTTCAACGTGGGATCGGCATTTCTGGTCCAGTTCCCAGCTCCTCCCTCCTCGTGTTCTCACTGTACACTGCAGACCAGGTCTCTGAGGGAGCATGCGGGTGGAGTGAGGAGGTGGACCGTCGGGGCAAAGAGTGTCGTCATAGTAATGTCGTGGGCTTCATGAAAGGTGGCAGCATGAGAGTAAGTGCTGAACTTATTTTCCCAGCAGTAGTCCTGGGTTGGTACTGATTCATCCCTCACCTCTTCTTCCTTGGGATGAAGGGCATTGACAATTAGGCAACTGAGACAGTAGGACAAAATCCAGGATTCATACTCAGATCCTCATCTAAGTTTTATACCAAGACATTGTATTCATGACTTCATATCAAACCAGCGAACAACTATAATAACCTCTAATTACTGTGCTACTAGACAGAGTAAGCTTCCCCATAGTGTGAATTGATGCCCCCCATAGAGTTATGTGATCAAATAATTTGAGAAAATCCTGGGTTTATAACATTAAGCAGATCTCTCTACTACAGGACTTCTTAGAGCCCTTAATTTGCTAATTTGGTCTGCAAATCTTCAAGAACATATTAGACCTCCTGCCCTGCCACAAATAAGGTGTGAATCACCCCGAGAAACTTAAAAATTCCTGTTCCCAGAACTGTGGGATGCTGAGGCAAAAGCCTCTGAAGTTCTAGCCCAACTTGGATACTTAATAACTTGGCCAGACCCTGTCGTTAAATAAGTAACCTAAAAAGAGCTGGGGATATAACACAGTGTAAAGGTTGGGGTTCAATCCTCAGTAACGTGAAATAAAAAAAGAGAAAGAAACTAATTTTTGTAATAGTTGCAAGATGGTAACTGTTAGTGAGGAAGGGGCATATGAAACATAAAATAAAGTGTAGCTGGGGGTAGCCCACTATTAATAGAGACACCCTAAGGTTCTAGCGAGAGAGACAGTTCTGAATCGGATTTGGTGGCACATTATTATAACCCCAGCCCTCTGGGAGATTGAGTCAGGAAGATTGAAAGTTCAAGCCCAGGATAGGTAATTAATTGATTTGGCAAGACTATCTCAAAAGTAAATAAATAAATAATAATAATAAAAAGGACTAAGGCTGTAGTAGCTCAGTATGAAGGTCAGGATTCAATCCCCTGAACCACACCCAAAGAAGAAAATTCTAATAAAAACAGCAATACATGTATTGAGATTTTACAGATGTTTCATTTATCTTTAGATATAATCATCTAAATCAAAACAGACTTTTTCTCCAACATTCTCAAGCCAGAGAAAGAAAAGAACGCTGTATCTGGGGGGTGACAAATTTAACAATCGTAACAACTGGCAAGTTATCAGGTTTGATCTCGACATTCTTGCGAATGTTTACTCTGAACAGCTAACACCTGAGTTGCAAGGCAGCACCAGAAAGTCAACACACCATGAGACTGTCATGCCTCGGACCAACAATATGCAAAATGGGTCGCAGCTGCTTTGAGTGGGAGGGAAGTGGGAAGTGTACACAGGCAGTAAGGGAAGGCGGCACTCTCAGTGCGACTGGCCCCTTCCTAGGTTGCCTCGCCAATACAGAACAGCACCTGGGGGTATGCGTAGGTGAGCTCACTGGAAAACAAAATCAATATTTCAAAGGCAGAGAGAGTGGGGTTCTTAAAATGCAGAACAACTACTTTCTAGCAGTGTTCTCGGAGACAGTGGAAGGACTACTGAGCCATATTATCTGAGAATAATCAAAAATAAGGTTTTTATTTTAAAACTATTCTAAGGTGAATCAATTTAAGATAAATACAATATGCTATTTAAAAAGGGGGAAGTATCTTACAGAGGAAACTGAAACTGTTAATACAAGCTTAATAAACCTATCTCATGACTTATAATTTGGTTATAGGATATATAATGCCAACATTAAACAAGATTGAATATCTGAGAATGAATTATCTGCATTCACTATAAAATATTTTTTTTCTCTTCCAAAATAATGACTATGGACACTGAAATTTTTAGCTAACGAGTGCCACCGTTTATATAATTTTGTGTTCATCCTATATTACTAAAGCTATAAATGGACCTTAGAGATCATGGGATCTGTATTATCAAAAGGACTTTGATTCATAAACTTGATGTGTTCTAAGCCAGTTTTCTGCCTATTAAAAACCCAATGCTCACCTGACATTAAGAATCCTGTCTCTATGATGGAAGAAAGTAAGAAGATGGACTTTGTAGAGAGGAAAAAGGGAAAGCAGGGGAGGTGGGGTAAGAGGTTGGGAAGGGGAAATGGATATGATATGTAAATTTTTAAAATAAAATAAAATCTAAGAAAAAGAATTCTGTCTCTGTTTTTGTCAACTGTACTTTAATAAAGCTGAAGGGAATTTTTTTTTTAATCTTTCTTCTCTGAAGCCCTCATCCCTGCTTTCCTTTTCACTACCATCACTCTTGTGTGATCTCTACCTAGATGACCAAAATCGCCCTCTGGCTACTCTAGAATTATATTTTACTAGCATAACAACAAAGTAAAAATTAAAAGCACCCTTCCCAATTGCTCTTGGCCCAGTGGCATGATGCCAAGTATTTGACGACTGGGTTTCAAAAAAAAAAAAATCTGGTGTATAGCGTTTACTAATTTCCAAGATGTTCCTATTGTGATCCATGGCCAATTTCAATCTACCAACTGGACATCACTAAATTTGAAGTTGAGAAAACAGGTACAGTGTTACATTACATGGTCTCTCCACCATTGAGGTATAGTACATAGAAACAGCCTCAACGACAGGAGTCTTCATAAGATAGAGCAAAATAATTTAAAATCTATGAGTTTCGAATATGTACTACTTCTATCTTAACATAATTCCATTGTAAATTTATATGATCTAATTTTTAATAATGCTGGGTTTAATGAATGATTTGCAAATTTTCTTTTAAAAAATGACAACTGGCACTTGGGAGCCAATATGAACCAAGACACCACTCGCCAGTCCCAAGAAAAGCCCAGAAGAGTGGCTTACAGGAGCTTGAAATGAGTTATATGCCCATTTTTAGATCGGTCTCTGAGTCCCAAGTGATATGGAATTCTGTTTGGGCAGTGCTGACCACGTACCTGGGGATGGAGTTAGACTCCAAGTGGATAGACTACCTCCAGAAAAAAAGTAGATGAGGATCAGACAAGGAAAGGTGAGGAGGCCAGCCAGTGGTCCTTCCAACACCTGAAATACCTTACGTAGATATAAGTAGTACAGGCATAGAATTTATTATACATTTGGACAGTAAAAGAAGACATCGTCACTTATTATTTTTGCAGGACTCTAAACATACACCCTATACCCAAAGAGTGCAAGGCCCAGGTTGGGTAACCAGACAGTTCAGAGTCCCACTCATCAACTGAGCCTCAGAGCCAGGGCCAGTGTGCAGAATTTCTGACTCCCAACTTGGTGAACTCATTGCCCGAATTCGGCATGTGCTCCATTTCTTCTTTCAAGTAGAAAATTCCCCAAAATGAAGGAATTGAATATTCTTAGAGACCAACATAACCAGAGCTCTACTTTTAGAAATCATGTGTCGTGCTTTATACATTTCAAATCCTCTTGTCCAGTGTTTTAGTTCAACATATACTACTGGTGAGAATACAGAATTTTGAGGACAATTTGACAAAACTAAGAAAATCCTTAATGTCCTCTATACTCACTGACCCAAGAATTGAACTTCTGTGAACTAGTTGGAAGAAGTAACCACAGATATGTTCAAATATAATAGCTTAAGAATGTACATCTTAGCAATTTTAAGGTTAAAAATTAAAAGCAATATAAATGGCCAACAGTAGGCAAATAGTTAGACAAAAATAAATCATAATATGGGAGTCTACTACCGAGCCATGAAAATGATGCTAGTGAAGAAAAAGGAAAGACAAGTCCATAATATTCGATTCCATTCTTGTAAGGGAAAAAAGAAATATCTGAAAGGCTAGACCACACCAGAACGTCAACATTAACGTTAGCACGTTTCTACACTGAACAAAAGTTGTGTTTAAATTTTTAAAGTTTTTTATCTTTTTAAAGATTATCAAATGTCCCAGCCATCAGCCAACCATTAAAAAAAAAAAAAAAAAAAAGTGAAAGAGCCACGATCTGTCTGCTGTTCGGCGCTGAGTTTCTTTATGTCATGATTATTGCATCACCCTGGTCTGAAATCAGCTTAAGCATCTTTACTGGAAGTCATCTATCCTGGCAGAAAGAGAGGGGGAGGGGAGAGCATTAAAGACAGAAAACTCCAGATGTGAACGCTCAGGGAAAGGGGCCTGGATTCCCCAGCCTTCAGCACAGCCATATTCAACTGTGTGTGAGCTGAGTTTTTCTCAGTTGTTCTAAAGTTACTTGAAACTGCCTACTTGAGAAAACCGTTGTAAAAAAACAGCAGAAATAGATGTCAACGCTGGTTAATTCCAAGAATCCCTCCTGCTTTCCCAAGTACAGGGGGAATTCAGAGTCAGGCTTCCCAGCAGCCTCCCGAAGGTTCGAGAAACTCTGAAGGTTCGAGAAACTCTGAATGTATGGTTAGTTGAAGCACCTGACCCTGAAATGCATATGGCCAGAGGAAATTGGGAAAAAATAAAATTAAGTAAAGGATATGAAGCAGGGAGAGAAAGGGCAGAAGGATTTTTTTTTTACAAATCATTTCAAAGAAGTTTATGAATGCATGTTTTTTTTATTTTTCCCCCATTTTATTGATATGTATACATGCAAAATTTAAGGTTTACAATGGAGTTGCGCTTTTTATGCTCATATGTATCTTGTCAAGGTGACAAGGGCTTTCCCACTCTCCTTTTGTCCCTCCCCCTACCTTCACCTCCCTCCCACCTCCCCGACCCTGATCCCCCTGTTTCACTTGGTTTTTTGTTTTAAGTTCCGTAGGAGTTGTGCTCTAGGACTCTCATATCAGAGAGACCATTCGATGTTTCACCTTCTGCTTCTGACTCACTTCACTAAGCATGACATTCTCAAGTTTCTTCCATTTCCCTGTAAAAGCCTCCACATTGTTGAACTTTATTGATGCATAGTATTCCATTGTGTGTAAAAACCACAGTTCGTGTATCCACTGGTCTGTTGACAGGTATTTTGGTGACTTCATGAAAAGATGTTCAATATCTCTAGCCATAAGAGAAATGCAAATCAAAACAACACTAAGATACCATCTCACCCCAGTAAGAATAGCCTATATCAAAAAGTCAAATAGTAATCAGTGCTGGCTGAAGGGAGAAAGGAACCCTCCTGCACTGCTGGTGAGAATGTAAATTTGTACAACCCCTTTGGAAAGCAGTATGGAGATCTCTCAAAAGACTAGAAATAAATGTTCCCTTCGATCCAGCAACACTCCTCCTGGGACTATATCCAAAAGAGGTCAAAACAACACACAACAGAGATATTTGTATACCCATGTTCATAGCAGCACAACTAACAATAGCTAAAATATGAAAGTCACCAAAATACCTATCAACAGACCAGTGCATGTTTTTTTAAAAACAGCATTTCTTTTGCTGGTCACAATGAATTTGTAGTCTATCCAAACTTACCTAGCTGAAGATAAGCTATCGCTCAAACAATGCCCATGTCCAGGAGACCCTAGAGAGAGAAATCTATCCTACCAGAAGGGTTTTATTTTGTGGTTGTACCACCAAGGAAGTAGAAAACAAAGATACTTCTACTTAAAAAAATTTTTGAGACTCAGGTTTTCAAGTTACAGCTATTGTTTCAGGAAGAGAACTTTGCTGAGAAAGTGAAGATAGATGTTTAAGTCATAGCTCTACAATTTACAAGCTCCACTGGGAAAGATCACATAATCCCTCTAAATTTCTTTCTTTTTTTTCTGGAGGAGAGCAGTGTTAGGGACTGAACACTGACATACTGAGCTACATCCAGTCTTTCTTTTCTTTCAGGGGTTGAGGGGAGAGAGACAGGGTCTCCTCTAATTGCCCTGACGGTACTCAAAGTTGCTCTGGCATCTCCACATCCCTCCGTGCAAGGCTTACAGGCAAGTGCCACCATGCTCAGAAGTTTGGCCTTGAACTACAAACAACCTGATAACAACTACCCTTTGCACTGTGAGCACAAAGGGTTGCTCAGTGGTAGGGGGAGGGACAAAAGGAGAGTGGGAAAGTCCTTGTCACCTTGACAAGATATGTATGTGCACAGAATGCTCAACTTCATTGTAAACCTTAAATTTTGTGCTTATACATATCAAAATGGGAGAAAAAACAAGTCAACAGCATCTGCGACATAGCCTTACTAACTGTACAGATAATAGCCCCTCCACACGCCTTACCTTACACAATAATGTATTTATTTTTGTGTTTTGTACTTTCCCTAACTAAACACAAGTTGTGAGTGCAGGAATGTCTGTCTCTTCCGTTTATTACTGGATCTCCGCTAGCCTTGCATCTAGTAGACACTTCATAGATGTTTGTTAAATGAATCTTTATGTGAGTGCCAGTCACACGGTATGAGCCTAACCAAAGAGGACTGGCACTGTGACTGGCCCACTACAGGCGATGCTCATAGTCAGGATTACGCATTCTCACAGGAGTCCTTGCTCGTTTTCTTCTGTCCTGCGGTACTTCCTCTATAGTCTCACGTCCAGATCACCCGGCACAGCTTTTCTGCGAACCTCCTAAAGTCAACCCACACACACTTATCTCCAAAAATCCTTTCCCATAAATTGGTCCTTCTTTTAATTAATCATTTTTGTTTCTGGATTGTTTTCACCTCAGGGCGGAGACAGGGAGCTGGCTGTGGGCAGGTTTGTGTTTCAGGCTCTGGAGATGCCAAGAGTCGTGGTAACAGACAGTGGTATGTGTCCTAGAGCAGAGAAAGCTGCTGGCTCTGAGCTACAAATGACGTTGGACAACAAGTACAATAAAAACTCCATCTCGCTCTTCTGCGTGAGTCACATCTTGGGCCGAGAGGCTGGAGCTGAAGGTCAAGCAGCTTGGAGTTCACAGAGAGAAACAGATTCCTCCTCCCTTCGAAGGCATGGCCACCAAACAGGGCTTTTCCTGTTCCCTGCTCCTGCTAGCACCCAGCCCAGAATGTACTATCCTGTAGTACACACTGAAGAAAAGACATTTTGAGGATACAAAGCTACTCCTAGCCCACAGAAAGACCTGTCTGTGAGGAGGGCTAGGAAGGCAAGAGGCACTTTCATAATCCCTTTCTCAGCAAAGCCAGGATCAAGCCCAGGACTTTCCACCTGCAAGGCAAGCCCTGTACCACTGTGCTACATTGCCAGCCTTCGTTACCACTTTCCTCAGTGCTGAAGATTGAACACAGAGCTTTCACTCTGAGCCACATCTCCAGCGCCTTTCTGTTGTTCATTTGAGACAGGGTCTCGCTCGGTTGCTAAGTTGCCTAGGCTGGCCTGGAACTTGACAATTCTCCTGCCTGGAACTTGACAATTCTCCTGCCTCGGTCTCCCAAAATGCTGGTATAAGAGGCCTGTGTCACCAGCCCAACTGTTACCATAATCTTAGTGGATGTGTTACAGATAGGTAGGTTAGCTGCAGTGGAAGGAAAATGCCCGTGTGCAATCAAAGGAAGCAGCTCTAAGCTTCGGGGGGGCGATCCTTCCACGGGAAGAGGAACTCAGCGAAGGAGGACCCATGGTTTTTTAGGCCTGCTGAAGCTTGCACAGCAAAGGGACACAGAGCATCAGCCAATAAGGATTCTGTGTTTTGAAAGGCAACTACTAAAAATTGTCAACCTCTCTGAAGATAATTTGCTCCATGTCACCTAGAACAACTGCAGAAGACAGAAAAATGGTTAAGAGCAACTCCCCCCAACTTGTGCTTTTAAGCAGCTCGACTTTCGCCTATTTTGGAGACACTCATTGAAAACAAATTGCCTGTTTTTCCTCTTTGACAGGTACAATTGTCTCAGTGTTCTACCTTTGACAGGTAATTAAACTGCACTTACCAAATTGACAAGGTACCTTTTAAAACACCTGTAGTTACCTGAAAGTTTTGTTGCACCTCAGAAGTTGTGTCTTCCTCAGTTTCCCTACTGTCGACGCCTCAAGGTGGTCATTTAAGCAGTTCTGCTCTGTGCAGCTCTCCTAAAAATCAATGTTCCTTTCAGACTTCAGAGCCTAAAAAGAACATAAAATTGCTCTTCCTTTTAAACCCTATGGAACAGACTCCTCATCACAGCACCGCAGAGATTGCCTGTGATTCCAGGAGCTATGGAACAGTCCAGAGGAGAAGGACACCCACAGTGACTCCAATGAAAGTGAAGACCCGGGTGACACCCTGGTGCAGGTGCTGCAATTCTTTATCACCCCAACAGAAAGAGGAATGTTTCTTTCATCCTTCTTAACTTTCTGGAGACAGCTAGCCATATTCCCTTGATATGTAGGCAGGAATGCACTCGGCAAACTTTCTGGACAAAAAAACAGAAAGAGTTCATTTTTGAAATAATGATTTAATGGAAGGTTTAGTTCAAGAAAAGGAAAACTGTGGGCAAAACCTATATAATACAATATAATAACAAAGACCTGGTACCATACGGGATGTCATTTCTAGCCATCGCTGGTAGAAGCATGCAGGTTAGCAAAGTGTGGAAACAGCAAGCATGTGTCGACTGCTCCAAGAATATAGCTGGAGAACAAGCCAGGATGGGCCCAGACAACATCCCCGCAGCGGAGTCCTGACCGCCTCCACATTCCATGCTGAAGCCTACTCTCCGAAGAACAAGAAACTCCCAACAGCCAATAAAACTTAGACACTTATCTTGAAAAGCTGAGCTCAAAAAACTCTCGCACCATAAAACACAAAACTTTGCCTATCTCAAAAATCATAAGAGTGTTATTCTAGAAGCTTTTAAGATTCAGTCTATTTGATAATTAACTGTTCAATAATTTAATCAAACTGCACACAGTCTTTAGGGCAAAAAAAAAAAGGATAAATATGTTTGAAACACCTTGGTGTTTAGACACAAGTCGTAGCAACAGAAAAAGAGCACAAGTTAGCATGTGTGCTCCACAGGTTTCCCCGCGCAGTGGTGGCTTCTCCAGTCAGTCCACTCACGCTTCTAATTTCCTGTGATTTAAGTGTAAGAGTCACAATTTGAAGCTGGGCATGAGAGCACAGACCTGTGATCCTGGCACTTTGGGAGACTGAGGAAGGAGGATCACCAGTTTAAGTCCATCCAGGGCACATTAGCCACTTAGATAGAGCCTATCTCCAAATAAAAATAAGAAGGGCTGTAGAAGTAGCTCAGTGCACAGGCCCTGGTTTCCATCCCCAGGACCGCATGAGCATGCACGCGCGCACACACACACACACACGCACGCACACACACTGTATAATTTGGAAGGAGACAAAATGGTATGAAGTCTGACAGCTATTATAATTGTACTTGACTTGATGCTTTCCATTTAGCATTCACCTACAGTTGAGAGTGATGAGTAATTGACTCTAAAACCCACCAAAATCACCAGACGGCTAATCAATTGGTTTGGCGATTTTATTTTGCAATTCACATTCAAATAAAAGGAATGGGAGCTACTCTTCCAGGAAGTTTTAAAAAAATGAAACTTACATAAATTATGTTTGCTTCATTTGTTTGGGGTTTTATTCTCAAGTTTTTTATTTGGTTGGGTGGTTAATTGGTTTTTCTTTTCCTTTCACTTTTTTTGAGACAAGGTCTCACTCTATAGTACAGATTGGTCCTGAATACTCTGGGTAGCCCAGGCTGGCCTTGAAGTCAGGGCAATTCTCCTGCCTCAGTCTTCCAAGTATTGGAATTACAGTTTATATGTTGACAGGAAGTTGAACCCAGGCCTTTGCGCTTGCTAAACAAGTGCCTTAACTGCTGTGCTATTCCTTCGGCCCTTAAATTATGTTTAAAATAAAACACAAAGGGGTCTGGAGGAATGGCACAGCAGTTAAAGTACTTGCCTAGCAAATTCAAGGCCCTGAATTCTATTCCCCAGCAACATATAACCCGGACTTAGTGGCACACACCTGTAATCACAGCACTCTCGAGGATGCAGCAGGAAGATTGTCCTGTGTCCACAGCCAGCCTGGCCTACATAGTGAGTTCAGGATCAGCGTTGGCTACAGAAAACGACTCTTGCTTCAATAAATACATAAATAAATAAATCACAAAGGGTCAAGAGTGTGGCTCAGTGGTACAGTGTTTGCCTCCATCCTTAGCATTCCCCCAGCAATCAAAAAAGAGCACTAAAGTAACTCAAAGTTCCATCTTTTACTCTATTTTTGCCCATGACATTGCAGTGACTCAGGACAGAGATAAATAATGGCATAAAAATGATGTAGGGGAGCTGGAGGAATGGCACAATTAAAGAGCTTGCCTAGCAACTGCAAGGGGCTGGGTTCAATTCCCCAGCACCACATAAGCTGGGTGTGTTGGTACATGCCTATAATCCCAGCACTCGGGAAGTTGAGGCAAGAGGATTGCCACGAATCCAAGACCAGCCTGGGCTCCATAGTTAGTTCAGGACCAGCGTGGACTACAGAGCTAGACCCTGTCTCAATAAATAAATAAATAAATAAATAAAATTTAAAATGGTATAGAAAAATAAAAGAGTGAGTATTTAACAAAACAGATTATTCCTGTACTTGATCTTCGCCAATCCATTTCTCGCATATTCTGACCTGTGGTTGGATATAAAAATTTCCTTAGCAACAACCAAGGTCAGAGTGAAGGGAACTCAGACACGGGAAACAAAAACTTTTTCCTCAGGAAGTCATTGATTAGCTGTGATCAAGTCACAACATCTTTAGCCTATTTCTGTGTAGTATGGGATTCACAATTCAGATTTGTCAATGTCATGGTAAGGACTCAAAGAAATAGCACATACGAAACAAAAATATTGCT
This sequence comes from Ctenodactylus gundi, assembly GCA_004027205.1. Classification (NCBI taxonomy): domain Eukaryota; kingdom Metazoa; phylum Chordata; class Mammalia; order Rodentia; family Ctenodactylidae; genus Ctenodactylus; species Ctenodactylus gundi. The sequence continues at coordinate 21,819 of PVKB01003336.1, read as the reverse complement.
CACATTTAGTACGGATTCTCTGCACCTAAAATCTTTTTATGAATTAGTCTCCAAAATTACAACCCATAAGGTAGATACCATCCTGATCATCCCCACTTCACAAGTTGAAATCTGAAAATATAAATGGTAGAAAACAGAAATTTAACATTACTCAGCCTAGTAGAATCAGAATCAAACACACACTCTTGAATCTTGATTGTGATTAGTTGGGCCCAGTGGTACAGACCTATAATCCCAGCATATCGGGAAGGGCTGAGTGCATAGCATACTGATTTGAACCACTTAGTTAGGAAGCACAAGGAGACCCTTAGATTAAGTCACGCAGTACCACATAATAGCTGGGCATGCAATCCCAGCATTGTAATCCCAGCCCTGGGGAGGCTGAGGCAGAATTACGGTGAGTTCAAATTTAACCTGCCTGGGATGCATAGGGAGTTCAGAACCATCCTGCACTACAGAGCAAGCCCTGTCCCAATAAACAAACAAACAAACAAACAAACAAACTGGGAATATAGCTCAATGTGCAGTCTGTGGGCTCAGTTTCCAGTACCAAAAGAAAAAAAAAGACTTGACTGTTAAGGCCTCTCATGGACACTTAGACCTAGAGCAAAGGCTCTAAAGGACCCAACCCCATGAAGAAGAGCAGAGGGAAACTGTCTTAGTTACTTTTTTGTTGCTGTGATTCAACACCCGACATCCACAAATTTAGGGGAGGAAAGGTTTATTTTAGCTCACAGTCTCAAAGGTCACAGTCCATTCAGGGGTGGCCGGCAGCAATTGAAGTACACAGCAGAGACAGAGGTAGAGGCAGTTTCTCATGACATCACAAACAGGAAGGCAAGTTGAGGCTAGTCCAAGGAAGGCAGGAAGCAGCTTATCTATCCTTCCAGGTCCCATCCCAGTGATCAGCCCCTCCTGGATCCAGGTATGGAAGGTGTGGCAAGCCCCCACTACATGCCTGTAATCCAACTTACATGCCTGTAGTCCACCCCTGCAGACCAGGCCCCAGTCTTCCAATAGCATATGATTCCGTGGACAATCCGTAACAACCAAATACGTAAGACTTTTGGGACACATTCCAAATCCAAGCCATGATAGACCCTGAGGCACCTGAGGTGAGACCAAGAGATGTCTGTAGAGGTGAGGCAGTGAGGACGGAAGTGGCTGTGAGCACTGGTGGACCACTAGTAGGGACAGGTGGAAGGACAACAGTGTCACGGCAGGTTGCGTGAACCTCTTCAGAGGCAGTCCAGAAAGGGGTAGATGGACGGGAGAGGGCAGGACAGGACACATCCCAGACCAGAAGTTCGCGGTGCTGCAAGAAACACACAGAGAATCGGTGGAGGGGAGGAGCCTCCGGAGTGAGCAAAGAGGCTCCGTGGAGGCAAGACTTTCGCCACAGCAGGAGAGACCCCATCCCTGTAATGGGAAAATCCAAGCGTTTCCTTCCTTGGGGACGCGCAGAGGCTAGAGACCACGATTGGAAAGGGTGACATCATCTTGCAGTGGTGTGTGCCCCAGTTTGTCCACCTGCTGCCCTCGGCCGGGAAGGCCAGTGAGCGTCTGCGCCTGGCTTCCCCCCGGGGTGCGCCCCATTGTCGACTCTCAAGGAGTCCCCAGTGCTTCCCTGCCTGCCACCAGTGTCCCTCACGCGTCCCTCAATGAGAAAGCGTGTTTTGGGAGAGACACTTCTTGTGTCTTTTACTGCACCCTCTCCATGCCTAAAACTGCACCCAAAATACAGAAAATGTTTGATTGCCTAAGCAACGTGTTCGTGTCAACCCCAACACATACACAGGATAACAGAGCTGGAGGAGAACTTAGACTGTCATCTGGAAGATCAAAAAAAAAAATTTCCCTTCAATGCAGAGTGCATTTTTTAAGGCTGAAGTAAGCACAAATAAATCATAACTGGTCTGGAAGTCAGGGGAGATACTTTCTAAGAATTATCTAGAGACCACTTATCTAAACCAACTATCCTATTTCTCAGCAGAGAAAGTTGGAGCTCCGAGGGCCTATAACTTCCCAAAATTTACTAAAAGATGAGTTTCCATCACCTCTGGTCTGAATGATTCCTGCGTTTGTAAGTTACTTGTTTATTCCAGGCAGGGCAAAGCTTCTGGTTCTGGAAGTCAGCTCTTGACTGTGTGAGGGCTGCCTCGTCTGCAGACTCTAAGAGTCACGGAATTCTTGAACGTTGTGAATTAAAACTCTGGGCAAAGGGTTTCGTTTCTTACTTTTTTGTGTTCTAATAACTAAAAAATGGCAAAGCCAGCTAAGGGTGTGATGTAAGTTTCCCGACCTCCTTCGCACCGCTTCCGCCCTACCCCTGGCTTCTGCACCCAGGATCTTCACTCCACCTTGTTCTGCAGTTCAGCGATGGTCCCCTCTCCCTCCGTCCTCCCTCCTCCACACGTCATGCTGCACATGTTCCACATCTGTCAAAACGTCTTGCAGCTACACACTCCAAAGTACTTACATATAGTCTCTGAGTCGCTCTCTCCTCCTCCCACCCAACCCTCCACCCCCTCAGGTCATGCTGTAAGAAGACTATCAAGTCTGACAGGCCAAGCCTCCTTTCACTGGCATACCTCTTCTCCCCTCCTCTTCCTCTTCCTTCTCCCCTGGCTCTGCCCGACCTGAGTCACGTACCACATCCCTCCCTTCCAGGGTCCTACAGATGGCAGGGGGAGTAGGATCATTAGCCATGAGTACCAAGTGATACGTTATTATGGAAAATTCTTCTCTACATGAAACCCAGCCATCTGGCAAAATATGCAACGAGGGGAGACCAAAGTGGGAAGCGAAAATCTATGAAACATTTCCACACATCCTCCATTGGCTCATTTCAGGTTGGAAGGCAAATAAAAAACCGAAGATGAATGCGTCAGTGAGCATGCTGAGCATAACGTAGAACCTCCGAGATGGGCCACTGAAGCCCCTGTGTTTTGGGCCTGCATGCATCACGCTTAGATTTCAGCCCTGAAAGTAAGTCTGCCAAGAGAAACTTGTAGAAAACATTTTCAACGGTTTTGATTGCAGAGAAAAACTGCCTCTGTTTGACGTAATACGGGAGTAACTTTTTTTGCCTTCTTCCCTCTAAATAAAAGCAAAATTACTATATGAAAGATTTTTCTTTAAGCTGCTAATTAAATCACTAAAATATTTTAATGTCAAAAAGCCAGGCACACAGCAGCACATGCCTGTAATCCCAGAAATCAGAGGGCTGAGGTAGAGAAGTCATGAATGCAAAGCCAGTGTGAACTACGCAGAGACTCATACAAAGCAAAAATATACAAACTCATATATGTGTGTGTGCATGTGTGCCCATATACATATGTAATGCTGTATATTTTATATAGTTTTAATATTTCCCTATGTATGGCAGCTTTTGGGATACCTATACATACACAGATACAGATACATATATATATATATATATATATATATATACACATATATATAATTTTAATTTCAAAAATTGAAAGTTAGGGCTGAAAGTATAGCTCAGTAGCACAGCAGTTATTTAGCACACCTGAGGCCCTGTATCTAAGTACCAGCACAACAAAATATAAAATATAATTTTTTAAGCTTCACACTTATTTGTATGGTCCTGTTCTGAATATCCTCCCTGATTTTTAAGTGTTCTACCAACATGACCTGAAATCAGAACAGAAAGTCAAAGGATAGAATTAAACTGTTACATATTCTTTCTCACAAAAAGCTATAGATCTACACAGTGAAGATTTTTCCACTTTCTTTTCAACTAAGACAGAATGTTGGCACAAGAAAAAGAAAGAATGTGCTTTATGAGAAACAGACAATGGCGACTTCCCTCTGACGGGGCTCTGACAAGCAGAAAGCTATTTTCTACTAATGAAAATACAAGAATATTTGTGTTTGAATAGTAATTGCAAGTAAGTCGCATCACGATTGGGGTATAAATGCTCCATGTCAAATGGGGAAAGGGAGTGGTGACTACCAAAACAACTTTCAAGGTCCCCTTAGTTGCCCTGGTATGCAAAAAGATGACAATGCAGGAATTTCCACACACCCGCCTCAGTATTTCCGGAACAAATCATTCCTGGCTCCCGCCAGTGGTGCACGCCTAAGGATAGGGCCAAGATTCTTCACTCTTCTGCTCTTGAGGACAAGACCTCTTGGGGAGTGGCAACTTCCATGACATTCAAGCCCTGATTCTTCTTTAAACCTTCTTTTCTCCCGATGGTGACAATGGTCTTTGTGACGTGTTTTCCTTGAGTCTGGTCTCTGCCTCTTGCACACACCACTAGGAATGAGTCTGAGACTATGAGGGGAAAAAAGGAACAGACTCCTGCCCCACGCCTTGCTGGGTGGAGAGCCTCTTGATTGCATCTCTCTCTCCCCCTTCTGCTCTACTGTCTCCTGTTTCTTGGGGTACTGCTGAAGACCCGACTCCACAGTGCAGAGGAGCAAAACTTCCATCAGGAGCAACAGGAGAACACCTCACTTTCTCAGAACAACAACAAAATAAAAAAGCAGTAAAACTTGCCACAAATCTACAAGGGGATTCACGCAACCCAAGGGCAGAAAGAGTAGAACAGGAGGGATGAGGGGAAGGGCCCCTCCCCCTCCCCTCAGAACACTCCTGCTTCGTCCTGCTTCACAGAATGTCACTTTGATCACCCAGTCAACATAAAACGATTTCTCATCACTCCCAAGTTCGAATGTCTCAGTTTAGCTCCTTAGAGACAGAATCGCTCTCGGGATCCCATGGAAAGGGCCACAGCCCTGTGGAGCTCCTGGGAGCCCACCATGAGGACGGGGCTCCAGCAGAGGCATTCTGAGAAGGCATAAGGCAACAACCATTTCTGGGTGACTGAACCAGAAGAACTAACCAAGAAATGGAGTCGGGTGAGCAAAAATGAAAAACAACTTATGGTAGGCAATGAGAAAAAATTTTTGCCGAGTTCAGTGGCTCAGGCCTGTGACCCTAATACTCTGGGAGGCTGAAGCAGGAGGACTGCAAGTTTAAGCCCAGCTTGAGCAACTTAGCAATTTAGTGAGACCCTGTCTCAAAGTCAAAAGATATGTAAATAATGGTCTGGGAACCAGAGCAGTGGAAAGGCCCTGGGTATGAAAAAGAAAGAGAAAGAAGCTGTGACAGACAAGACTTAAGTAAATGCAAAGCTAGAATCCAAACATAATGGAAAGAATAAGTGTTAAGTTGGTAATCTACAAGCAAACACACATTTTTGCCTCCTCAGAAACCTGGAGGAGTCCTACAGTTTAACCTCTGTGGAGCAAGTCTCCTTAAATTTCCTTTTTTTTTCTTTCTCTCTCTTTTTCTGTGAGAGTTTGGGTCAGGGAAGAGCAAGGACATGTGACCAGGTGGAGGGAGGGACTCCATTGTGGGGTGCCCTAGAGACCCAGAGAGAGACGTCTAGGGCTGCCAGAAAGCCTGTGTCATCAACAGAATCAGAGTCAGGTTTGTCTGCATCTTTGGTTGAAGTTTTAAAGCAAGGAACAGCCTCTAGCCGGGCTCTCAGGAGAGGCAGCTCCCAGGCCGGAGTCCAGGCCTGGGTGCTGCAAGCTCCTGCGTGTCTGTTGTACATCACTGCAGCAGCGGCGTCTCCTAAATATAAACGAGACGTTGAGAAATATGAAGTGTCTTTGCAGCAGTGAGGGCTGCGACCCAAAGCAATGGTTCACAGCCGCATTCCCTGGGGACCATCCCAAGCTGAACCCAAAGGCCGCAGCCCCGTCGCAGGACAGGCAAGGGTCCTGTGGGCAGAGATTCTTTTTAAAGCGCCAACAATCTTGGGATGTCTCTGAGTAGCAACATAAAATCAAATAATGTGCATTTCATGTAGATCAATCAGTTCTGACCTAGAATGCTAATGTCTAAAATTAGAGCAATTGAAAATGAAGCCAGCAGCTGGCCAGCAGCAGTAAAAGCCGACCTCTGGCGAGCGTGCCGGGCCTCCCACACGAGCTGCAGCCCACACCCAGGCTCAGGAACACTCAGGTATCCCCTCCCTTCCCATCTGTCCCAGGGAGCACTTGTCCTCCATGAAATCACGCCCGTGGTGAGGAGCCACTCCTGTCTTTCCTCTCTCTGTCCCTCTGCTTAGCCTCCTAAATTACAAAGAACAGGAGAGGAGAGCTAGGCGTGACGTGGAACACGAGCTCTCTGAGAGAATGAATGATGCTGCTGGCTCCAACTGCAAGGCCACAGTGTACGCCTGACATCCCTCGTCACTCAGCAGTGAAAAACCAAGTTTGTAAAGTCCCTACGAAGGAAGGTGAACTCCATGGGCTTACGGACTTCTAACGAAGCATTTTCCAAAAGTCTAGGACTCATAAGAACCCAAAGGAACTACCAGCTACAAGCTGTATGGTTACTTTCAAGATTTTAGCTTCTACCCCTCACCTTTCTTGCCAGCATCAGAATTACTTGCCAGCTCAGTATTCCTGAGCCTCCAGACGGTGGAAATGGGCCACTGTAGAAATGGTTTGACTGCAGAGCTCATGGTTTCTGAGCCACATAGCTTGCTGCCCCCAAATGTTAGTACCAAACAAGTTGGGGTTTAGCTAGTCTTCTTTTTACCTGAGACAAATATAACATTAAAATGCAAAATCAACAGACCAATGGATACACAAACTGTGGTGTTTATACACAATGGAATACTATGCATCTATAAAGTCCAACAGCGTGGAGGGAAACTTGAGAACATCATGCTTAGTGAAGTGAGTCAGAAGCAGAAGGTGAAACATCGAATGGTCTCTCTGATATGAGAGACCCAGCTCACAACTCTTATGGAACTTAAAACAAAAAACAAAGTGAAACAGGGTGGGGAGGGAGTGAAGGAGGAGTGGGTAGAGGAAGGGACAAAAGGAGAGTGGAAAAGCCCTTGTCACCTTGACAAGATATGTAGGTGCACAAAATCCTCAACCTCATTGTAAACCTTAAATCTTGCACTAATACATATCAATAAAAGGTGGAAAAATGAAAATAAGTAAATAAATAAATAAGTAAATAAAATGCAAAATCACCCAGGCATCCTGGCACTCTGGGAAACTGAGGCAGGAGGATTGCACCTTTGACTGCTGTCTGGGCAACTGAGTGACTTAGTGGTTCCTGTCTCAAAATGTAAAGGCTGGGAACGTAACTCCAGACAAAGGCCCTGATGTCAATCCCTGGTTAAGAAAGAATCTTTTTACAAATTTACCCTGAGAGAGAAGATAATGGAAAGAATTAGCTCAGGAATGTTCATTGTATAAAAGAAAGTTATTTAGAATTTTTTTTTAATATTGGTGCCCTAGCCACATACCACAGCCATTAAACAGTGGCCGTGAATAACAGCAAGCGACACAAGTAAACCTTCATTATAACCAAGCTGAAAAGCCACTTGGGCCTTTCCAATGGGATCGATCCCACAAAAACACAGGAAATATTTCCTTCATGCATTTCTATAGTTTTCAAACATTTTGGAAAAAATGTCCTTTTGGTAGAAGTAAAAGCGCAAATGGAAGTTGTCAGAACAGGGCTCTTCCATTATCCGTTCAGCAGTCTTCCTCTGCTGGAACAGCACTTCTTTTAACAATGCCAATGCTCCCGACCGCACGTGGCATTCCTGGGCTCTTGAGGACTGCGCGCGGTGGAGGCCCCCAGCCCTCATCCTGGTCCCTGTCTGGCTGCCGTGGGACATGGCCTCCCCGAGTTCAGAGACCTTACCGGCGTCTCAGAGGCAGCAGAAGAGCAGGCGAAACTTGTTTCTCTCTGATGGGAGAAGAGGCATCTGGTTACATGCTATGTCAAACAATTAAAACACTGATCTCTAACGTGGAACAGGAGTAAAGCATGTTGTTAGAAGGAGACACTCTCATTTAACAGTCACCCTGCCAAAGTAAGGAAACCAGGCGCCATTTCATCCAAATTTCACTGGAAATCTCATCAGCATTCTTCTGTGACTACAACTGCAAGCGTTCTCTTTACAGTTAGCCAGCTCTGTGGCTCGCTAACCTATAAAACAGACAAATTAGAGGAAGCAGTTCTGCATCACACACAAGAAGATGCTTTGCTTTGGAAAACCCCACCTCAGGGGTGTTGGAATGGAGGGACCCCTGCGAGCCACTCTCAATTGGTTTACAGGTCATTAACTATTTGGCTGCAAGAAGGGCGGGCTCCTGAGAGGAGAACTAGAGATCAATTAAATGTGGAAGCCGTTTCCAGAGCAGAATCCCACCCGCATTTGGGAAGGGACTGCCAAGGAGCCAGGAAAACAGGCAGGTTAGCAGGAAAGTCATGTTAGCGTGCTTCTGAGCAAGTGGGTTCCGTGCAGAACACGCAGGGAGGAGAGGAAAGCGAGGGACAGGAGGGCTTCAGCGGGAGGCCTGTCCAGTGGGGGGGGGGGGGGGGGGGGGGGGGGGGGGGGGGGGGGGGGGGGGGGGGAGAGGCGCGTGGGGGTTGGCTGTTCCCAGGACCATGGGAGTTGGAACTGGACTGTAGACCATCCCCTTCCCCTCCCCCATCCCACCCCTGAGGTGTCCACCCCTGCAGCTTGGGGACATAGGCTCTTGCTCGGCAGATTTCAAAATATTCTCTAAGAGGTGTCTTAAGCCTTGGCAGAAACCCAAGGAAGGGACTCTTGAATCCATACTGTCCTTGCCAAGCCCTTACTACCGTCTCCCAGATGGCTGGGGGTTGAATCTCAGGGCTCTATACCGCTGAACTACATCCCCAACCGTTTATATTTTTTTGTTTTTGGACTGGGTCTCACTAAGTCACTTAAATGGCCCAGACTGGCCTAGAACTTGCAATCCTTCTGCCTCAGCATCCCAGAGAGCCAGTATTTCAGGTGTGTGTTCTGATGCCCACACTTTGTAGAAGTCTGTATATACCTCCATCAAAAGATGGCCCCAAAGACTATTAAAAAGAATTGATAAGAGGCAGAGAGTACCCCTCAGTGAGATCCCTCAGCACATGCAAGGCGTTGAGTTTGATCTGCAGCACACATACAAAAAAAAAAAAAAAAAGACTTAATTTAGTTTCTCTCATTCCCTCCAAATTCTATGCTGGCAACTTTCGCCTCAACAAATCACAGGCCGGGGTCTCTCCCTCTACCATCCTCCCTGAAGAGCCTTCTGGTTTTAGGTGTAACTGCTCAACATTGGTTTTCTGTTTCACTAAATGAAAAATTTAATTTTTCTGGCAATTATTGATCTGGTGTCAGTCCTCCCTTCTGCAGGCTATGATTTATGGCCAGACCACATGGTGTGCATTGATCCAAGGCTTTTAATACTCCTTTTAGGGAGCTTACTTTTCTACTAGTCTGAGAATCAGAGCCAGTGGGATTTATATTCTAGCAACCAGAGCATCATTTTTAGTAGCATGTAGAGGCATCGACTTTATCCTTCCGTGGGTTTTAACTTGTATCCAGCTATTGTGTGCCAGCCCCAAATCCAAGGTGTTCACTTTGATCAAGAGAAAATAAGGGAATGGCGCAGCAGTTAAAGCGCTTTCCTAGCAAGTACAAGGCCATGGGTTCAATTCCCCAGCACCACACAAAGCCAGACATGGTGGCACATGCCTGTAATCACAGCACTTGAAAGGCTGAGGCAGGAGGATTTCTGTGAGTCCAAGGCCAGCCTGGGCTACATAGTTCAGGACCATCCTTGGCTGCAGAGTGAGACCCTGTCTCGAATAAATAAGTATATAAATAAATAGATAGAAGATGGAGGTCTGTTGGGCATTGTGGTACAGCCATAACCCTGGCAGATTAGAGGCTGAGGCAAGAGGATGGCAAGTTCAAGACCAGCCTGGGCAGCTTGGCAACTTAGTGAGACCTTCTTTGAAATAAAAACATAAGTGTCTGAGGACGTAGCTCAGTGTGAAGGCCCTCAATTCCGTCTAGGGGACACAGGGTTAGGATCTTTTCTGTGCTGATTGCATGGCAGCTTCCACATTCCAGGAGTGGCCTCATCAAGGAGCTGAACCCGTTGGCCAATTACAGCCTCAAAGAACAGCTAACCAGTCATTATGTCAAATCAAACTTGGTCCTTTGTCAGGTGCGCTGTCACACGTACATGGACGATACGCAGCCATTGCATCCATGAGATTTTCCCATTCGGTAGTGCAGGACTTCGTTTTGGGGGTTGGTGAACCTGGAGGGCAAATTAGATGAAGTGACCCCATTCAACCTAAAACACACCTCGGAATTAAATTAAGAGCAGAAGCAAGTTGAGGCTTTGTGTCATTTCTCCCCTCGAAATCCTTAAGGCCAAAGTCTCCTTTCTGTTTTTGGTTGATTGGTCTTGGCTTGGCTTGGTTTGTGTGTCTGTCTGTCTGTCTGTTTCATGGTACTGGGGATCAAACCTGGGACCATCACACTGAGCTACATCCCCAGCTCTTTTTACGTTTTATTGTGAGCCAGGGTCTAACTGAGTCACTGAGTTGCCCAGATTGTTCTTGAACTTGCGATCCTCCTTCCTCCACCTCACAGAGTCCTGGAATACATAGGCCTGGACCACCAGGCCCAGATTCTTATCTGCTTTTTTTAATGAGGCAGAATTTGAGAAGTTTAGCTAGATATTCTTTTACACTCTTAAACAGATAATAAGCTCAGAAAAAAAAAAAACCCTCTCCTTTTGTCAATGGTGCTGCTGAGTCTGTTGTTCATGATTTTACTCAGGAGAATTGGCACAGTTTTTCTATTAATGAATTCTTAAGAGCTCAAGATTCTTCCCTCTAATAAAAAGAGGGGGTTTTCCCCATTTTTAAAAGCTTTTATTTTCTGGTAACCCTTGCAGTGTGTCATATTCCTACCTTACCTTGCCAACTACCAAGTAAAGAGCTTGAGGATGAGGACCAGGGGACCAGGAGAACTGAGTGGGAGATTTTTCATTATATGTACACCTTACCTTATGAGGGCTAAAACTTATACAGGAATTGTTTCTCCCAAAACCTGATAGAAATTTGTCAGAATTCCATGGCATGATGGCAACCTATAACACTGTTCCTTAGTCTGCCATTATTCATTCCCTTCCCATATTTTTGGTGAGAATTACTAAGTTATTTCATGATCACTTTATTTGGCAAAATTATAAATTGGTAACCCTGTGCCATTCTTCCCCACCCTTTATCTTTGTCTTCTTACCCAGGTTTAAAGTTTAAACTCCTTATATCAACACTTTTTATTATAAATTGCTCCCTTTTCTTTTTGGACATAATGCTACATATAAATATGACACTGTATGTAGACCTACACCACTCATATGCACAAAGCCAACCTGAGTGCTCAAAGGTCCTTGAAACACTCCTGTGCCCATCTTTTCACATGATATAGGAGGTAAATGGAACTGGACCTGGTGGTACAGGCTGGTAATCCCAACACTCTGGAAGGCAGAAGCAAGAAGACTGCAAGTTCAAGTCCAGTCTGGACAACTTAGTGATTTAGTGAGACCCTGTCTCATAATAAAACTTTTTTAAAAAGATGGTCTGGGTATGTAGGTCAGTGTGAAAGCCCTGAGTTCAACCTCCAAGTACCGCAAAAAAAAAAAAAAAAGGAAGAAGAAAAGAAAAACAAGAAAGAAGAAACTGAAGCTGAAGATGAGATACAGCACCCCCTGTTATGGGGCTGCTGAACCCAGAAAATGTCCATAATCCCCTGCTCTTTCTGATTATGCCAAAAACCCATTATAAATCAGTCTGAATTATGCAATGATCTGGGAAGTGCTATCGCAAACCACTTGGAAAAAAAAAAGCTAACAATCGCAAAAGCAAAAGGTTCCTCCAAGAACCAATTTTCATCTTCATAGGAAAATGAAATGAGCTTAGATATATTTTTTCTTTAGCAGGGCTATTTATAGCGAGCAACGCGTGTTATTTGAGGCAAAGGCTATTCATGTAGTTTCCGCCCGTTTCTTCACCCCATCCCCGTAGCTAAAATGAAAACCCCTCGGCCAGCGTCTCGGGTTCTTTGGGTTCCTACTTTGTCCCACTTTCTACCGCACCAAAGTGCTCTGTATTGCTAAACACGCCGTTCTGCCTGGTGTCACACAAGATACACTTGTGCCCCCTCCGCACAGGACACCCCGTTTTCACGGAAACACCCCTCCCCCAACACAGACTCAAGGTCGCTTCCTCTAAAAGACTTGCCCCTCCCGTGTCACTAGTGGGCCCTTCGTGTCTGCTCCCATGAACACTTTGGTGGTGCCTCTTTTGGCATTTATCTCGCTGTCAACTTGACAATTTATAATATTTGTCTGCCTGATAAAATTGCAGCTTAAAAATATTGCAATCGTCTCCCTGTTTTCTCCCCAGCGTCGTGCTCAGAATGTGGTAGCCGATCGATACTCGTTCTCAGAAGGATGAGGGGGTGAGGAAAGGGCACAACTGGGATGCAAGCAGGGAAAAAACCTTCTCCTGTACGTTCCCTTTGGACTGTGATCAAAGAGAAGACTTTCCCCCGTGGCCAGTGGCCTAGAAATAGCTCCTTTAAAGGAACGTTTACAGAAACCCATGCATCTGGGCCTTGGGTAAGAAAGCCAGCAGCCCCGTCTCTGCTGGCTTGTCTCCCCCTTGCTGTGCAAGCAGGCGCCTGGCAGCTACTGCCTCGTGGGGCGTTCTCCTCGCCGTGCACAAGTGCAAAGAAGCGAGCCTGCTGGCTCGGGCTTACTGCACAGGTCACACACGAAGCTGAGCCCAGCGACTTACCAGCCCCGGTGGTGGTGCCACTGATTCACTCTCCCAGGATGCTCTAGCGTCTGGAACTTTGATTCACAATGCCAGCTTCTCCCGCTGGGAAAGAACACCAATAAATAAATAAATAATAAATAAATAAAATAACACTGTCGGCTGACGGACTGACTGATCTGTGTGTGCGCACTGGCACTGATGGAGATCAACGCCAGGAATGTTCTACCACTGAGCTGCGTCTCCAGCATTATTTGTTTATTTATTCATTCACTTATTTTTATTACGAGGGATCCAACCTAGGGCCTTCGTAGTAAGATATGTCCTTAGCCCATTTTTCTGCTTTGATTTTGAGGCAGGGTCTGAATAGGCTTGAACTTGCAATCTGCCTGCCTCGGCCTCCCAGAGTGCTGGGATTACAGACCTGCGTTAGCAGGCCCCGCTTTTGTCTTTCCTTGCGAGACAAGGCCTTGCTGAGCTGAGCAGGCTGGCCTCCACCTTGGCAACCCTCCTGCTCAGCCTCCTGGTAGCTTGCCAACACTTCCCTGTCATGGTTGCGACCAGAGCTCCACTTTCCCTGGCCGTGTTTTGAGTCACTTCTTTTCTTCCTACCACTGATCATCCCCACGCCTGTCCTGACTCTCGCACAGGGAACAGAGGAGAGACACAAACATAGCACTGGCTTCACACTTCCTGGGGTCCTGCTGACAGAAACGCATGCTCATGTCCACCCACGTAGCCAGGTCGTAAGAACAGAATGGAAGAACCAGAGCCACTTGCAGGTAAATTACCTTGTGGAGGTAGAAGGTCAACCCCCGGGCACACGCATGGCCTGAGATCTCACCTGTTTGAATCATTCTCTTGAAAGGAATGGATTCCTGATTCTTTGACTGCGTGATTAGCTCCTTATCTGCATGGGCTTTTTTCTTTTGATTCCTCCTCTGTTCTCATGTGGAATCACACTGCTTTGGAGGCTGAAATAGTGCTTTTTAGCAAGCGTGTGTGGGAACTCTGGCACCCCACCGCAAGGATTAAGTGCGCTGGCTTGGGTGACGCCCTCGCTTCCTCTGTTTGTCTCTGAGCCCCTTCAGCTACCTTATTTCACAATGTGGAAAGTAAATTAAAAGAGAAATTCCCTGTCGGAGAACTAATTCTGAAAATTAAAATATTACCATTTGATTATTGTTTCAGTTTCCAGCTTGCCTTTCGCCCTAATGGATTTAGTACACTCATTTCCTCCGTGCACTGCCCCCAATCACGTCATGAATGACGCCTTATTTCACTAATGCCTTAGGACAGTAATGGAGAGGAGAACGTGTGCCAGTCACACGGGGGCACACCAACATGAAAGGCTCGCTCCCGGGCCCAGCGGTGGCTCCCACTCACCAGAAAACCACATCCTGCTGGAAGGGTGCAGTCGCCCCCACCCCCAGGAGCAGCTCCCAGCTGCGCCCAGTTCCGTCCCCCTAGCTGGCTGCCATCACTGGATTTTCACAGTTGCTGAGCAGAACCAGTAGTTTCCTTTTGCTTTATCTTTTTCCTTGTTTGCTTAAGAAATGGCATGTAGCCACCCTTCTAGTCTCTCTTTCTCATATTAAACTCCAAGGAAAAAGAAGAGGGCAAACTTTGCAATCTGTATCGGAGCCTTGTTCCTTTTATGTACTTACAGCCTTTAATAATGACACTGAGCATTTAGATTTCTTTCCTGTGCTTGCTTTTTATTTTAATGCCCCACATACCCTGAGCTTGGGGTAGATCTTAGCTACTGACTTACTGCTGGAACACAAAACTCAATACCCACAATTTAAAGTAGAAAAACTTGTGTTAGCTCACAGTTTCAGAAGTCTCAGCCCATGCACGGCCTATCAGCCATGGTGGTAGGGCTGGCATGGAGGAAAGTAGCTCAGCCCATAGCGACCAGGAAGCAGAGAAGAGAGAGAGGAGCTGGGGCAATAATGTATCTTTCCGGTAACCCATCCCTTCAGCCAGGCCCCACATGTCAGGAAATCACCAGTAGACTAGCCTACCAACGAATACAGCAGCCCCATGATCCAACCATCTTCCAACCACAGGAGACTTTGTGGAGCATCTTAGACTCAAACCATGATAAGGCGGGAGCAGGCCTGGGAGCTGAAGTAGGGGCTGGGTTGGGGTTGGAGCGTGACCTGGAATAGTGGAATTACCTGAACTCAGACAGATGAGGACTTTGCCCAGCAACAGCACTAAGGCGGGGGTAGTACTTCAGATATTGCAGGTCAGGCTTGAAGATGTTTATGGAACACTGTGTGCTGTCTATAGATGATCTGCAAGCATCCCGGCAGAAGTACCAGAAGAAACAATACTTCAAAGCAGAAATTGCTTTTTTTCTTTTTCACAGACAGGAGAGAATATACAGTAAAACCCAAGATCTAGTTTCTGAGGTAGAGGATTGATATTAGTCTTCCTTCTGTGGCTTGCTTGGCCATAAATTTCAGTGTTCCCTTTAGGTGAGAAAAGAGAAAATAAAGTACCATTTAACCCAGGATATTTCCAGAAAGAACATCAGAAACCTTCATATCCCCTCGAAGTTCTTACCAGCACCAAAGTGAGATCAGTCTTGGTTGTCTCTACATTGCATGAGGAAGATCAGAAATGAAATAAATGGGGTAATAACTTTAAGCAAAAGGAGCATTTTCCTTCCCCCTTTCTGTCTCCCTTGGACTCACAGGTATCTGAGATCAACAGCATCAGATTCAAAATATAAATAAGGAAGACTCAGAGCACCAAAGTAACTCAAACGCCAATCTGTTCTCCAAGATCAGCCCTCCGTGCTGGAGGTGACAACCAGGACCTAACCTTGGGAAGGTGAGTGTGTGCTCTGGGCTGCCCAGGCCACAGCTGTGCCCGGGTCTGTGTAGATGCCTTTGGGCACCTGCTTCCTCATTTGGCAGTGCAGTTTCAGCCCACACTGGAACCTCAGTTCCTTTGGTTGAATAACAACCTGAGACTCCCTCCCTCTCCCTCTGAGGACAGACCCTTCCTGAGCCCACAGTGTTCTTTCCCTTCACACCCCACCCCCAACCCAGGCTCCCCATGCAAGGCTGACTCAACCACTTGTCCCTGAGCTCCCCGCACACCATGAGAGCCTTGGCTGGAGCACCTCTGGGCATGGCTGGCAGCCCCACCATGCCACTGACCCTCCACAGAGGTGCTGGCACCCACTCATCCTTCAGGATCATGGCATATCTACTCTGTTCCAGCTGCTGGGTAAGGAATTGGAGCCACGGCATTGAATTAGGCAACCTTCCTAGTAGAAAGACAGCAGTCTGCCCTTACAAAGACTGCTGTGGCAACGGAATGGGCCCTGACCAAATGCTGCCCCTACACTCCATTATGAGCAGGGAAAATGTCCTTCAGTGCTGGCATTTGCCCTGGGTGTGTTCAGTTCTCACAGGAGATCGTCAATCTGACTCAGGTAACTGTTAAAATACACAATTCCTTTTAAAATTGACAAGGAATAGTCCTCTTTTGCCCCCCCCCCCCAAAGATTATGATTCCAAGATTGCTACTGGCCAAACTCCCAAAGACCAGCAAAATTTTATTTATGGAAAATTGCCAAATGAATATGTAGATAAGCCAGCCCATCCTACAAGTCTAATGGGCCTCTATCAAACTGTGTGCGTGTGTGTGTGTGTGTGTGTGTGTGTGTGTGTGTGTGTGTGTGCTAGGGATCGTGTCCTGGGGCCTTCACATTTAGCTATCTTCTCAACTCTTTATTTATTTATTTTAACTTTGAGACAAGCCCTTTCCAAGTCTCAGAGTTGCCCAGGCAGACTGGACTTGCAGCGTTCCTGCCTTAGCTTCCCAGTGCTGGGATTACACATGTCTGCACCACCAGGCCCAGGCCAAACCTGTTGTTCAGGAGTTTGATGGAGACCTAAAGCTTTATGCAACATAGTTTGCTTGAGCAGTCTAAAACAGCAAAAGAGAGTTTCTTTTAAGCTCCTTCACAACCTAGACTCTGCCCAGCTCCCCAGGCCCATCAGAGCCTCCCCCACCCCCTTCTACCTGGTCCCCAACAGCAGTCAGACTGGACACACTGCAGTTCCTTACGGTCACTTTAATTGCAATCACTCTCTCCCCTTTATCTACATTATAATATTCCCTAAAATACCTGGACGCCTGTACACATGCCTGCAGGTGCACACCCACACACACTCCCACCTTTCCGTAGATTAGCTCATCTTTTCAGTGCCTCTTCTCTCAGTAAGCCTCCTCAAACTGTCCCTGTCTGCTCCGACTGTGTGCCTTGCTTCTCCTGTGTCCTGGAGAGTAGCAGACCCCACCCTTTTTGGTACCAAGGACTGGTTTCATGGAAGACAATTTTTCCAGAGACAAGGAGGAAAAGGGTGACACTAGCATGGTAGCCTCACCTCCACCTCAGACCGTCAGGCATTGTGGTCTTTAAAAAAAAAATCAACCTAGATGCCTGGTGCATGCAGTTCACAGTAGGGTTCACGCTCCTGTTGAGATCTAATGCTGCTACTGATCGGCCAGGAGGAGCTCAGATGGCAACGTGGGCACTGGGACGCAGCTGCAAGTAAAGTACAGATGCGACTTTGGATGCTGGCCTGCTGCGAACCTCCAGCTGCGTGACCTGGCTCCTCTCGGGGACCAGTCCCCGTCTCTGCCAGGCAGCTCTCTGGACGACTCATTCTATTGCAATTGTCATGTACTCTGTGAAGTGTTAGTCACAAGGTAAAATGATTAAATTTCTCCTTCTGAAGAAAACAATGAGTTTCACTGAATCGAGGGATACTCTGAAAAGTGCCCCACGAAGCATATTGTTGTGCGTTCTTTGAAGATGTTATTGAGGATACTGTTCATCATCTTTCTGTAATAGCCAAGTGCATCTCCTAAAAATAGGCCTGTTATCTTAGACACCTTTTCAATTGTGCAGTAACCTGGGTCACACTGGCTGACAGAAACCTGAAAGCTGAATTGTCCTCTTTGTGGGCCAAACTTCACGAATCTGTCATCTTCTGGCTTCTCATCTTTCATACCAAATATCAAGCCGTGTTAACTTGCTGTAGTTGCAAAACAGTAAGTGAGCTTAAATCCTTTCCTGGAACGAGGCCAGATACAACTAACCAAATAAAGACAGATAGAGGAAGGCAGCACTGAGGTGCTCGAAGGCCGTACCAGCTAGTTGCCTTCTTAGTACACTCTGATTTGCAAGTCACTTTCAACCCCAGGGCTGGTTTTGACTACAACAAAATAGTAATTTAACCTGAGACTTTCACTGGTAGTTTGTTTTCAGGTAGAGTTTGATCCAGGAGCTGCAACCAGGCGCTGGATCCTAGCCTCTCTTCATTGCCTCCCTTCTGTCCTCCTTAAGCTTGCTTCCTCTTTTTTTCTTTTTTTTTTTCTGATCATGGCTAAATCAATATTAGCAAATCTCTTTGTGCTTAGTAAATCATGATACATTACATTCAGAAAAGGTGTTTGACATATAAAACTACAAATAAACAGCTCTTTCCTGAAACATTAAGCTTGCTTCTTGCTCAGCCCTCAGGTGGTAGCAAAATGGCTGCTGGAGTGTAAAGCTTTGCATTCCCACACTTACAGAAGAACAAAAGAATATTTCCTGCCTGTGAGTACAAAACCCATAGGCAGAGAGACTTCGGTTGATTGTTGAATTCCTAGCAAAGGGATAGCTGCTGTATAAATGGAAAAAATTTTTAATTCGAGTTTTCTTTATGTAATTCCCAAAAACTCTTGCTGGACTGAGATGGGCCATATGCCCATCTCTGAACTAATCGTCTAATCAGGGCTCTCACCACCCCCAGAGCTGGGCCACCGGGTCCCAACCCGAAGACCAGGGCCGAGGTTCCAGTCCAATCACACACACTGACAACAGGGGGAGGGACTCCCTAAAAGAAAGCAGGGGCAGCATTACAGAGGAGAAGAGACTCGCTGAGCAGGCGAAGGCCACACGTGCACCTCAGTGAGCGGTGGAGAAAGGGTTGCTGGAGCTGAATTGTAAAAGATAAGCAGGAATTAGCTCGTGAGAGGGCAGTTATCAGTGGGGAACTTTCTAGGTTCCTGTTCAAAGCACAGAAGCATAAAATAGCTTGACGCTTTTGAAGAACTGCAAATAGTTTAATACCGTCATGGCAAACAAGGGTGGGGAGCAGGGGGAAAATAAACTTCAGAGACAGGCAGAGGGCAAACACAGGACTTGGGAACTAAGCCCAGCAGGCACTGTGTCCTCAGGGCCCTGCGCAGGATTTTGGCAGGAACACACCTTCCAGCTAAGTTCTGACTGATCACTGCAGGGCAAGACTGATTCAGGTTGGGTAGGGCTGAGGCTGCAGGCGGGGAAAGGAGCCTGGGATGTGGAGGACCAACCCAGGACACAGGGGACAGGAACCAGTCCGACCAGAGAACTGAACAGGGACTGTCAACACTAACCATGGGGTCCTTGCTGGTTTAAGTTTTAACCTTATAGCCTGAACTGGTGTGGTGTGACCTCTTCATCTTCGGTGCAGATGCTCTCCAGGGAGCCTGGGGATGTTCATAGCACGGCGTGGCTGGGCGTCGCATGGGTGTGCTGGAGCTGTCATAAAAGGCACCACCAACTGGCCTGAAGAACAGAAACCTGGACAAGTTGTGGATAAACTCAGCTCCTTCTGGAGGCAATGCGGAAAGGCCTGCTCAGTCTCTCACTGGGCTTCCGGCAGATGCCGGCCATCATCTCTGTTCCTTGACTTGTGGAAGCACCGCCCACATGTCTGCTCTGTCTTCCCCACCGTGCTTTCCCTATGTGCATTTCTCTCTCCAAATCTCCCTCCAACCTCTCTCCCTTTTTTTAAGTACTGGGGATTGAACCTGGGGCTGTTGGATTTAGCTACATCCTCAGCCCCCTCCCCTCTTTCCTTTCTTTCTTTTAATTTGCTGCCCAGGCAGGGTTCAAACTTGCCTTGTTCCTGCCTCAGCCTCCCAGAATGCTGACATTTCAGATGTGCACTGCTACACCTAGTTCAGAATCCCCTTCTATGCCTTCGTGCTCAGTCTAGTGCCCTGACTTTACGACAATTGTCTCTGTAAAGACCCTATCTCAAAATAAGGCTACATGCTGAGGTACTAGAGACAAGGACTTCCAAGCAGGAAAATCTGGAGAACACAACTGAACACACAAAGATATCGTTTTCAAAAAAAAAAAAAAACAACATCAAGGCTTTAAAAGGAATCTAGACATTTCCTAAGTGAATGAATTTATTGATAAAAGACATGGTACCACATTTTTTAATAAAAACAAAAAAGGGAAGACTATTAATAAAAGAAGATCCAGAAACAACCTGGGTTCACCACTTTCTTGTTGATGGGACACAATACCCGACACTAACAGCTTAAGGGAGAAAAGGTTTATTTTAGGTAGCAGTTGGGAGGCCTCAGTTGTTCATGATTGGCTGGCAGAAGGGCATGGTGGGGGTCAGCTGCAGAAAGGCTGTTCACGGCAAGGCAAGACAAGAAGCAGAGTAGCAGGAAGACAGACGGGGGACAAGAATATACCCTGTCCCAATTCGTGCACCCAGTCATCTACGCCTCCCTAAGTTGTCGATGGATTAATGCATTTGATTCATGAGCCTCCTTGATCCCACCACTTTCGAAACCCACGAGGCTTCTGGGAATCATTCCAGATCCAAACCAGAACACAACCCATGGTGGTTCTTTTTCTTATCTGTGGGGTTTCTCATGGAGGCTAACGCAGAGAAGAGCAGTTGTCAGAAGGCGCCCTACAGAATGGCCTCACATGGGCATCCCCCACGGGAGCCTTCACCGCAGCCACCAAATCCTTTCCGGAATTCTGTGTTAGATATCATCCTCACTTACAAACAAGAACCCAAGCATCAGCAAGGCTAAATGACATTGTGGGAGGCTCCACGTGGTGTGCACTGGAGCTGAGATCTGAAGCCAGACCACCACAGGTACTGCCTATGTACTTTCAGGACAGTCCTGGTTGAAGACCCAGTGTCTGTATTTGCACCGAGTCCAAAAGATACCTCCAGCACACCGTGAGCAAGTGATGGTTACCACCTACAGTGCCCAACACCTTTGCTTGACACAATAGATAAACAAAACATTTATGACACCAGGACAGAGCTCTAACTCCTCTGAGACCAGACTTGTTTCTTCCCACAAGAAAACAGCAGGCTTGTGGAGTTGCACAGCAGTTAGAGCACTTGCCTAGCAAGCCCCTAGGCCTGAGTTCAGTTCCCTGTTACTACAGAAACTGGGCATGATGGCGCTTGCCTGTAATCCCAGCACTTGGGAGGCTGACACAGGAGGATTACCATGAGTTAAAGGCCAGTGTGAGCTACATGGGGAGTTCAGGACCAAGCTAGAACAAAGCACAAGACCCTGGCTCAAAAAAAAAAAAAAAAAAAACAACCAAACAAACAAAAAAACCCCAGAATAGCAGGTAGTATTTTCTGCCGTGAATGCAGGAGGGAAGAGAGCACACGCAGGCTGTGCAAGTGTCCTTTCCCCGTCTTCTCCCATCCAAATCTGCACTACAGATGCCTCGTGGCCCACTAACGGGCCTTCCACGGAATGAGACTGTGGGAGTTAGTGAGGCCGCCCTGCCTGGATTCTATTCTTCTGCCTCTTCTGGTTCGTTGGGAAACAGTTGTTGGAAAACGTTTGTACGTTCTGAGTGAGAAGCAAAACACCCCAAGGATGCTAATGAACAGACTCTCTGCCCTTGAAGATACTCATTTGCACTACCTCTGTGCGTGGAATAAGTCATTTGCCAGTGTTCTTGGGCAGTGCTGGAAGTTAGCTAGAATCTCCAAGGGACATAGGAGATCTGTGTCCCTGGCAAGACAGACACAACCTAAAAAGCCAGCTCCAATAAAATGCTGAGGAACGAGACAGCCTTCCTGTTCATCTCCAGATTCTCATCCGCTGCAAACACCACTAGCAAGACGAGGTATTTCAAAAGCAACAGCCGTGTTTCCTGCTTGGGTACCGACAGAGTTTCTGTAGTGTAAGGAGCTCTGACTCAGACTTGGAATTACAGACCACAGAGGAGCTGAGGCCAAGCAATTCTTGGCTTTGGACCATTTCCTCCTCCGTTGCCTTTAGATGTAATCTCTCTC